>ML996223.1:0-96195 GCA_010093805.1 Polyplosphaeria fusca
GCGGTGCAATCCGACGCTGAATGAGATGGTTTGGTGTTCTCTTGGCAAATCCGGACCACTCGCTTGTACGGACCACTCGCTTGTACAAGACGTTATAGTAGTTCGCTTACCAATCAGTGTAAGTTGTACTACATGTGAAGTGGTACTTTGAGTTGCCACCGCTAGCAGAGACGACGGCCGACCCGCTCCTGCCCTCACCTTGCCCTGGATATGATAAGCTTTTGCTGTGGGTAGAGTCTAGTAGTTAACATCTGGCTACTCAAATAATACAGTACCATTCATACCGTTACGTTGGGATATTGAGAGCCCCTGCGCCCTTGTCGAGATCCACAGCGGGAGCTAGGTGCGAAGAGTGCAGATGAGCTAGCTTAAATGCTATCATCAAGTCAGCTATTTTCTTTCTTCAATTTTCGACTGGCTTATTGCTCTTCGTTCGCACCCTAGCCTGGCCGCCTATAGGAATCGCATAGCAACCTTATTAACGCAGCTATTTGCTGGCGTGCGACAGGTGGACATGTCGGCGTTCGGAAGATTCGGCGCATGTCGGCAACAAGTGCACGGACACCTGGGCATCTCTCGCGCTTGGCGACACCCAAAACAAACCTTACCTACCCAAGGCCACCGCCACCAGCATCGTCATGGACGGGGTGCAAGCCTGGGCGAGATTCATTTACTCATTCTCGGAAGAATCGCAGTGCGAATGCTCTCCTCGATTGTTTCGCAAACGAGAGCGTTACTCTCAAAACCCCAGTCGACGAGTTCGCCCAAAGCTCGAATCATCAGCGCAATCTGCGGAAACGTCGTTCGCAATGGATTCAATTACCGACGCATCTTCTATTACCTCTTTGGACTCAAGAAGAAGATTGAAAGCAACAGGCCCGTTAATGAAGCGCAAAGGCTCGCAAAGTCCGGAGCGAACCCAACGGGTTTTGCTTGAGCAAGGAAATCCTCCGATCCGCATCCCGCATCCGACAGCCGGATAGCACGAGTCAAATAGCGTCCTCTCAGGAGTTGCAGGGCATACTATCTGAGGATTTTTCAGAGCATTTCATACCAACGTATTTCAAAGTATGCGATTGTGTCTCTCACCTGCTGTGCGCCAAAGGCTAACCGATGACCGATGTAGGAACGTCTCCGCCAAGCTGATCCTATAGCATTCAAAACCGATCTTCGCTCGCACATGTTCGATCATCCAGATAAAACCCACTTGAATCCGGCCGAAAAGGAGAGGTTGGAATCGTTGTGGAATCGGGTGCAGCGTATTCATACTAGGGCGAAGAGATGCAACGATAACAATAAAGACGAGAATGCTTGGGCGAGGGTGGCTTGGGAGGCTCTAGAGGCAGCTGTAGAGGGTTCTACAACATGCTTGGAAGTCAACAGCGTGTCAGTAACGCTGCCAACGCCGGACTTTTCTGCGCTAGGGCTAACGTTCAGACCGTTTAGTCAATCACAGAACATACACTCCGACTTCTTGCCTACAGACTCTGCCGGATTAACCGTCTACAAAAAGGCAGACTTCGTACTCGCATTTTCCGGAGACGATGACGACACCGTTCACCAAGTCTACGAAAACTTCAAATCGAACAACAAGGGCGCCACTCTCAGCCCGATGACGGAGGCGTATACTTCTGGCCTTGCTCTCGCATGTGCCATAGAGCTAAAGGAAGCCGGGGGAAAGGCCACTGAGGCGGAGATGCAGCTTGCGGTCTATCACGCAGCTATGCTCTGGAAAATGAAGGAACTGATCAACATGAGACGGAAAAGCCCAATGAATGAGGAGGAGGTTGAGCGCATGGTACCATCAGTGATGGGATGGACTGTCATTGGACATAAATGGTCATTGTACATTTCAAGTCTGTTGCCTGACAATAGTATCGTGGGTCTACCCCTCGTTCCCGACACATGTGTTGTTGACTAACATATTCCCATCAGATGTGTCAGGGTCCTTTCGATGGATTACACGCTAGCACTTCCACTCGTCATGGAATCCTTCTGCTTCTTGACCTGTTGGGGCGTGTGGTTGCTATGGCTTCTGGTAGGCTGTGGCCAGCAATGCGAGACATACTCGAAGGAGGCGAGGTCAAGGGTTGGAGACATTACTTTGGGGAGTCAATAACGACTTAGATGTAAATGACAAAATTCATTGAACTCAAACTACCGTTCTGATCTCGTTGCTGGATAGGCCCATTGCTACCTGCTGAGCGATCATTAGACTGCTGAATGAACGGTCACTGCCCGCCCGATAGCGATGATTGTCGCGATATGTTTCATTTGTGTTAGAAAAGAACGCGCCCTCTACAAGGTCAGGGTGGGAGTGGGTCGGCCATCCTTATCACTAGCGGCAGCCAGCTGAAGTATTTCCTATGCTGATTAACGTTAAGCTAACGACAACAATTAAGAGCCTCACAGACTGGTGGTTAGAGCATCACATTTTAAGAGGAGTTGATTTGGGATCGATAGGATTATATGTATATTGCATCCACCCAGATAGGCTGTGAAATGGCTTTTGCACGAAGACGCGAGAGAGCGCCAGACAAGGACCTGGTGATTGGCAAGGGCATTCCATTGCAGAAAGACTCGACGGTATTCTTGGAATCTCCCCAGCAATAGCTCAGTGCGTAGTACTCGGGCGCTGTCATGTAGCTTTCGGCGATGAATAAGATGTACCCCAAAGGTTCATGCTCGAGGCCGGGCTGAATCCGGAGCAATCTGATAGAATCGGCAGAAGGTAGATTTTGGTGAATGGGAGCCATAATCCTGGTCTATTTGGGCAGTCGTACAGAGTACGGAGTACCCGGTGCGAGGTATAGGAGAGCTAATATATGTGCACGCGCCTAGTGGTTACCAAAAGCAACTGATAGCCTCTGCATCTTGCAAGGGTAGCCACCGATACCGGTAAGCGGCTTGGACGTGGCGTCCACACGAACGAATCCTGTGAGCTCAACTCATACCTAGAGAGTTCTCGAGCGTCTAGACCAATGCGCTACCCTTGTAGGGTGTGCTCCAAGAGAGCGTCGTCCGGCAAGGCAGATTTGTCCTAAGATATATACACAAGCAAGGCTTGGGGCCGCTGGTGGCAAGAGGCGATGCTTTTCGCAGAACGGAGATGGTGTTGTTCCGATCTGATCAGCTTGGCGTACCTATGATGCGGGGAGCAACAACCGATGACGACCCAACGCATTGTGACCAATTCCTGCGCACCACAATGTTTACTATACCATCGTTCAAATTACCGTCCCTCAGCTTAGCGAAGAGTCGCTTTCCCACCATTGACTTCCCGGCTGTCGAAATCCATGACGTCGAGACAGCCGCGGAAAAGCGGCCTCGGACACTCAAGCACCTTCTCAAAGCAAACCACGCGAACTACTCCATCATCTACCACGAACTACGATTCCACAACCACTGCTCTCATGTACGACACTTCGCCTGCTGAAACGATGGGGATGCTGAGACTGCAGTAGATACTGGGATCAGCTTATATTCTCGGTGCGACACACGAGCATTTGAACGACATCTACGACAAGGAAGCCTCGGAACTCGAACCATGGCGCGACGCTCCCGGAGAGATATCCAAGGACGACTGGAGGGATTTTCTGGGGAAGAGAGAGTATGTTCTCAACTAGACGCCACCAATTGTCGCTCAATTGAATGCAGATACCAACGCGCCTTCGTTGACTTTTTCGAGGACCAACTTGTCGTAAAGGGGTACGACTGGAAGTCTCTTCTGCATGAATACCTATACGAGGGAGACGAGCCATTGATAAATAACATGATCTCGGGGCGTGAGTGCGTAGGGTGCCGTTTGGGAGGCTAGCACTGACATTTGCAGTTGGCCACTCGTTGATTCACCTCGGATACGCTTATGAGCTCAATTCGCGAACGGTCGCTATCGAAGCGCTAGCAATTGGGTCTTGTTTCCACAATGGTCTTCACAAGTATCTAGATGACCCTTCCTATACCAAACCTAGCCCAAAACAGTCGTCGTCCCTACTTGAGATATTGGAACAGGTCAAGAACGACAAGCGTTTCGATGGGCTCTACGATCACCAAAACGGAGACATGTCGAAAATATTTGAGAAACAAGAGGGTGCTTTCTTGGAATATTGGAATGCTTGGGACCTTTCGGACCCGAAAGAACAGTTCAAAGAGTCACAGAAGACGGCGACAGCAGTGCTGATGGCGACGCCAGGAGCAACACACGCAGACTATGACTTCTTCTTCGTGCATCTCCTGACGACATCCCACGCAGTTCGAATATTGCTCCCACTCGTTCCGGCGAAGTATCACATCAGCCTTGTTCGACAGTGGTGGCTACTCACGCTCGCCGTCTACATTTCTCAAACCAGACCGGACATTGAGCTGGGAAGGATTGAAAAGTACGACCTTAAGGGACAGGATTGGAAGTTCGTGGTGAACAAGGCTCTCGCTTCCCCACGATCCCTGGATGCCCATTTCGTCAAGGGTCAGTAAACTTGTCGGATTCTGGCTAGACCGAAGCTGATGATTGACAGCACTCCGGGCTATGAAAGTAGCATCGGAGACGTGGGGCGATGCGAGCCAATTCTACTTGAAATCAGCAGTCAAGCTGGCCGATGAATTCGAAGACTGGGGCGGCTTCGGTCCAGAGGATGACGTCGTGCTCTACCATCCCGGACAGTCTTCGAACCAGTTGAACATCTGACCGAGGTATCAAAGAGCCGCCTGGAATCTGACGACAAGAATGGGACAAGGATAAAATCAAGACTGTGCCTGGCACCAGGGCGACATTGGAGGCCTGTTTCAGTTTGTACAGCAACGTGTTGTTGATTACTTCAGGCGAATGGGAGTTTTGACTTGCGAGCAGCCGTGTTTCAAGTTGAGTGCGGGGGAGCCTGCATGTCGTTCTGGCTGGGGCTGGTACCCGTGGCTGAAGTGAGGCATTTTGAGTGCCCGTGGCGCTGTCCAGCCGGAGAGGCAGGCGGGCCATCTCGCGTACAAGAAAAGGCTAATATTTATCATGCGTACTCAGCAAAATCGGGCAGCAGCGGGCGTTGGTAATGCGAGCCTGTTGGCGGGCGGAACCAGGGCTGGAACTGCATGGCCATCAGTCATGCAGGCCGTCTTTGCCATCAGCAGTTGGGACATGCATCGGCTTCGGGCTAGTGGTAGCCCATGTGGGGATCAGGTCGACGGGTGCCGCTGACACGACTCTTGGAAAGCTTCACAGAGCCAAGGTGAGAGCTTCGGCGGCTAGATCATCCAGGAGATGCAGAGAGGCCGCTTCCTCGGTGCGGAACAGGGCGGATGTGTAAGCGGGGGCAGCCATTCACAGGCACAAAGCTGAGCGGGAACATGCATGTGGCCTAGTGGGTAGAAGTGGACATTGCAGAAAGAAAAGGGTTCTGCTGCCGCCGGTCGCGTCTGTCTATACCAACGAGTGTTTCTTTCAGCGCAACGACGAGGACGTGCTGTCTGGTGTCTCGTATTCTGTGTCTGTTGTGCGCTGGCGGCGAGCATCGTCGATTACGAGGAAAGAGTTGACGTCTCACTGACGTACCTTCCGCCAGATCCCGCGCTAGTCACATTCCCGGTACGCGCTGAAATCGCTTTCGGCACACGCGCCACACCTCCCGCTGTTCCAAGGCTCCTTTGGGCGCTCCGTCATTGCCAGACCCTTGTAGCACTCAGCAAAGCAAGAGATTCCCGCGCAACCCGTACAAGTACTCCCGCCGCCCCAGCGAGACGGCCTTGGTTCGCGTTCCTGCCCTGCCTCGCTCCGCCGCCCTTCACTACTACCGGTACCCCGCCACCCCACCTCTCGACGCATCCGGGTGCCCTGGAGGCCGCAATCCCGCCATGTCTCTCAAGAAAGCCCTTGGCAAGCTCAAGACGGGCTCCCACAGCAATCCAGCCTCAGACGACGAGGTTTCCAGCAATCAGCCAGCTGCCAATGGCGTCACCTCGTCGCCCGTACCTGCCTCGCCCAAGACGTCCGGCATCTTCCACCGTGCCAGCGGCGAATACAAACGCAACAGCGGCACCTTCGACCGCACCAAAGATGGCGTCATAACCTCGCCGACCGAGAGCAGGACGAGCGTCGACCAGCCGCGTAGCAGTGGCATCTTCCACCGCCGCACAGACAGCCCCAATCGCAGTGGCACCTTTGGCTCCATGGCAAGCTTGGGCCACCACCGCGCGGGCTCACGCTCTACTCACAGCCCGATTCGCGCCGTGAAAGAGAAGCTGCACATCGCCAGTGCTTCGTCGAGCGACACCGACGTACCACTGAACCGAGATGGCGAGCCCATGTCGAAGAACCAGCTGAGAAAGCATGAGAAGGCGGCCCAACAGGAAGAGCGACACAAGGAAACACTCGCAAAAGAGCACGAGATTGAGAAGCGCAAGAAGGAGATGGAGGAACAGGCTGCCCAGGAGTTGACGCCCGAACAAAAGGCCAAGTACGGCATTGTGGGCCCCAATACCTATGCGGGTGAATGGACGCATGCACCCAGG
Organism: Polyplosphaeria fusca; assembly: GCA_010093805.1. NCBI lineage: Eukaryota > Fungi > Ascomycota > Dothideomycetes > Pleosporales > Tetraplosphaeriaceae > Polyplosphaeria > Polyplosphaeria fusca. The sequence goes on from ML996223.1 coordinate 6,496, forward strand.
GCACACCTTCTAGACTTCTCCTCCAAGGATGTCGGCAAGGAGGTTGTATTCCGCGCCAGGATTCACCACCTCCGGAAAATGAGCTCCAAGTTTGTCTTTTTCGTCTTCCGGCAGCAGCTGGCTACGATACAGGGTGTATTGGCAGAGCACGGGGACGTTACAAAGTACATGCTGTACTGGGCCGAGCATCTGGACAACGAGACAGTCGTCCTCGTCAAGGGTGTTTTGCAAGAGCCCCAGTCCAAGCAGGGTGAGGTCACGGGCGCCTCGATCCACGACGTTGAGATCGCCGTGCATGACCTTCACGTCGAGGCCGCCGTCATCGAGAGCCTCCCATTCAACGTCTACGAAGACGAAGTCTCGCAGAAAGACATTGACGACGAACTTGCCAAGAACAACAACAAGGAGGGCCAGACCCGCGTCAAGATTGCAGATCGCACTCGCTGGACGAACCGCGTCATCGACCTTCGATCAACGGCATCTCAAGGCATTTTCCGCATTCAGTCGGGGATCTGCCACATCTTTAGGAACCAGCTGGATAGCGAGGGCTTCATCGAGATCCACACCCCAAAACTGCAAGGCGGAGCGACCGAATCCGGTGCTAGCGTCTTCAAGGTTGAATACTTTGGGCGCGGTGCGTTCTTGGCGCAGAGTCCTCAATTGGCAAAGCAGATGTCCATCTCGTCCGATTTCGGCAAAGTATATGAGATTGGTGCCGTGTTCCGAGCAGAGAACAGCAATACGTATCGGCACTTGACCGAATACACTGGTCTAGATTTGGAAATGGCCATTGACGAGCACTATCACGAGGTCCTGCGCACGCTGGACCGAACGTTCAAAGCGATCTTCACAGGGATCTACGAACGCTTTGGGCCCGAGATTGCAGCAGTGAAGAGGCAATACCCCCATGATGATTTGGTCTGGCTGGACGAGACGCCAATCATCCCGTTTGCGGAAGCCATCAAGATGCTGAACGACTCGGGCTATCGGGATGAGGACGGTAAACCGCTCGACGAGAACGAGGACATGGGCACACGAGATGAGGTTCAGCTGGGCCGTGTGATCAAGGAGAAGCTTGGAACAGACTACTATGTCCTCGACAAGTTCCCCGTCAATGCGCGACCGTTCTACGCCATGCCGGATGCTAACAACCCCAATGTCACCAATTCGTTCGACATTTTCCTTCGTGGCCAAGAGATTCTCAGTGGTGGACAACGTATTCATGACGCGGAGATGCTGCTGGAGAAGATGGAGATGCTCAAAGTCGACCCCTTGTCGATGGAAGAGTACATACAAGGTTTCCAGTGGGGTTGCCCTCCCCATGGTGGTGGTGGCATCGGTCTTGAGCGCATTCTGATGCTTTTGCTAAACCTGGGCAACATTCGAAACGCGTCCATGTACCCTCGAGACCCGAAGAGTTTGCCAGAGAGGGCTGTCATCAAGCAGCTTCGGCACCCCGAAGCAAGCACCATGCATCCGCCCTGGGAAGGCTCAGACCGAGCATTGGCGGGCATCGACTTCCAAAGCATCGAAAAGCTCATTGCTAATTATGGAGACGCGACCAATACCTCGTGGCTCGAACCCCGAACTGAAATTTGGCGAGACGAATATACTGGTGCAGCCGTGGGTTTCGTCCCTCAGGATGGGTTCGCTATCACGGTTGGCGATCCCCTGTGTCACGTGACACAGTACTTAAAGACCATGACTGGCTTCCTCAAGTATATCAAGAAAGAGCGGAACTTGAAACCTCTCTGGCTTCTCGTCGGTCGGGATGCAGAGGAGGTGCTAGCGGCCAAGTTCAACTGGCGCACTTTCTCTGTGGTGTCTGAACAGCGCGTTGACCCTGCTCACAATCCCGCCCTGAGTGACGGAGACGTGCAGCGCAAGATTCGACACGCGGAGAAGGAGGGCGTCAAGCTATTGGACTTTGCCCTGGGTTCACCACCATCAGAAGAATGGAAGAACAAGGTCGATGCTCGTGTCGTCGATTGGCTGCAGAACAGGAAAGGTCGTCAAGTGCATTTGACCAACATTCGCCCTTGGCAAGACGAGGAGCATCGCCAGTATCACATTGCCACGACGCCAGACGGCACCATCTGTGCTTTCGTGGCGATGGCTCAACTGAGTCCAGACCACGGCTGGCAAGTCAAGTACTCGCTCGACTTCCCCAACGCTCCTTCGGGATCTATTGAGCACATTGTCACCCATGCCCTCAAGGTCGTTGCTCAGGGAGGAGCCACAACGGTCACGTTTGGTGGAGGTGCCAGCTCCAAGTTCACCCCCGGACATAATGTGAAGGGTACTCGTGTCAAGGTGCTGAGCAGGGCGTACCACGCCATTGCCACGGAGCTGAAGCTGACGAACAAGACCGAGTTCCGCGAGAAGCTGGGCGCCGTAGACGACCCGAGCTACATCTGCTATCCGCCACATGGGCTGGGCCCAATGGCAGTCAAGGCCATCCTGAACTTTTTCGAAGATGACGACTGAAGAGATGGGGCATGCACAGCCAACACTATTAGACCAACACACGCAGCATGTGGGTAATGTTCGTACCGAGCCAAGATACCATTGGGGGAGTTTGGAGCGGCAGGGCATCGTGATATAAGTCGCGTACACTGACGGCCTACTTGTCTTGCACTCGTTTGCTTGTCGCTTGGTAGGATTATATTTGCTGGAGGATTCGTGGCTACATGCTACGGGCCGCCATTTTTGAATTAAATCGGAGACAGATCAATCATAATCACACACTTATTGAGAAGCTGAAGTCGTCCTGATAGTGTGACATGTTGGAGCTTACACCTGGTTGCATGAGAGCAGGGTAGAAGCTCACATTGTGCTTATGGTGACGCGGTTCGAGGAACACTTCCCAATACAGCTCAATCGACGAGCATGGTCATACAAAACGTGCTTTTGGTCTCACACATGGACTCGGCCCCGCAACTTGACCAATTACTGCCTGTATCACATGGTCTTGGCTTACACTAGCGCCACTTAGCCAAATATTTTCTCGGAAACCACAATCGGGATATGGATCTGATATGGCAGTTTTTCGATGCAACGCCCACAATACACTCAAGATGTTCGTACGAAGGGTCAGTATCGTGTGCTCATAGAGGCAAATCGGCTAGCGCATCCGCCACATTGGCGACTGCGGGGGAAACTCGGGGGCCCCAATGGCGGGGTTGACCAGGCGAGTCGTTCGGTGAGAGATGTCGGCTTTCATCACGGGCGACCTGCCCACCCAAAATTGGATCCAAAGGAGAAGCTTAGGCGGCGAAGCGGAGCCAGGGACTCTGATCGGTAAGACGCACGTGCTCAATCTCGGATCTGGGTGCATGATGCTGGGTGCTGAGTAGGCAGTCAGTCTGAATAGGCATCCTGGTAGCATCTGGAGGGCGTCGGAAGACGTGAGCAAGAGGCATATAGCTGGAGGAGATGCGGGGAGGTATAAAGCTGGGCAAACGCTGCTCAGCGAAAGAAGCTTTCGGTTCCGTCATTTCCACCTTCTTCCATCTTCCGTCACCGCGTCTTCAACCTCACTGCATTCTACGCCGGGGCATACACCACTATCATGTTCCTCGCCAACTTCCTCTCTCCATACGCACTCCTGCTCCTCCCAGTCCTCTACTACCTCCTCCCCTACCTACGCAACTGGTCCATCCGCAGCATCCCCGGCCCCTTTCCCGCACAGTTCTCAAATCTATGGCTGCTCTGGCAATGCCGCCAAGGGAAGCGGTATCTCGCCGTCGACGCCGCACACAAGAAGCACGGGAAGCTGGTGCGGATCCAGCCGAATCACGTAAGCGTGGCCGACGTGGACGCCATCCAGCAAATTTACGGGCACGGCAACGGCTTCTTGAAGAGGTTCGGAGAATTTCCAATTGGATTTAATACGGAAAGGCGCTGATACTGAGCAGTGAATACTACGACGCCTTTGTCTCCATCCGCCGCGGCCTGTTCAACACGCGCTCCCGCGCCGAACACACGCGCAAACGAAAAACAGTGTCCCACACCTTCTCCGCAAAATCCATCGGCCAGTTCGAGCAGTACATTCACGGCAACCTCGAAGAACTGCGCACGCAATGGGATTCCCGTGCTGCTGCTGCAAAGGGGGAATACGTCCATATGGACGCCCTGCACTGGTTCAACTACCTCGCCTTCGACGTAATCGGGGATCTAGCGTTTGGCGCCCCATTCGGCATGCTCAAAGAGGGAAGGGACTTTGCTGAAGTTCGCATGACGCCCGACGCACCCCCGACCAGTGCGCCAGCGATACAAGTGCTCAACCGGCGTGGCGAGTTATCAGGGTACGCATCCCCCCTACCCTCACTGCAACAACACCACTAACACCCCCCCAGCACCTTAGGCTGTCTTCCCCAACTCAAACCCTACGCCCCCTACCTCCCCGACCCCTTCTTCCGCCACGGCGCCACCGCCGTCCAAAACCTCGCCGGCATCGCCATCGCCCGCGTCAACGAGCGCCTCGCACACCCCAACCCAACCCGCGTCGACCTGCTCGCACGCCTCATGGAAGGCCGCGACGAAACAGGCTCCCCGCTCTGCCGCGAAGAACTCACCGCCGAAGCTCTAACCCAACTCATCGCCGGCAGCGACACGACGTCCAACACTTCGTGCGCCCTGCTATACCACTGCCTGCGCACACCCCACGTCCTGCCGAAACTGCGCGAGGAACTCGACGCCGCGCTGCCAGATGCGCATACAGTGCCTACGTACGCGCAGGTACGCGATCTACCGTACCTCGACGCCGTCATCAAAGAAACCATGCGCATACACAGCACATCCTCGCTCGGCCTCCCGCGCCTGATCCCCCCCGGCAGCCCCGGCATAACTCTCTGCAACACATACTTTCCCCCCGGCACAGTTCTCAGCGTGCCTGCGTACACGATTCACCACTCCCCCTCCATCTGGGGCGAGGATGTAGAGGAGTTTCGGCCGGAGCGGTGGGAGAGTGTGAGTGAGGAGCAGAAGAGCGCGTTTATCCCGTTTAGTGTGGGACCGAGGGCTTGTGTGGGGAGGAATGTGGCGGAGATGGAGTTGGCGCTGATAGTGGCGACGGTGGTGGGGGGGTATGAGTTCGAGCTTAGGCAGGGGGGGATGGAGACGAGGGAGGGGTTTTTGAGAAAGCCAGTTGGATTGGAGGTGGGGATGAGGAGGAGGGTGGTTTGAGGGGGTGGAGATGGAGTTGTAGGGGATTGTGCTGTCAGCGTTCGTGTTCTTCAGTGTCGTCGCAGTGTGCTCGCACGCTTGAAATGCACTCGAGGACTGTTATTTGAGTCGTGGTGCTAGTGTTGGCTTGCCAGGATGCTAGTACAATACCGCTTGGTGGCGCAACAGAGTAAATGTGGAAGGAGACGCCCTCCATTGCGCTCTTCCAACACCTCCATTGCGCTCTCTCACCAACACCTCCATTGCGCTCGTCCAATACCTCCATTGCGGCCTACACTACACAACTCCTCCTCATACTGCCCAAGTAGTCTATTGCACTCCTTTCAACTTCGCATCCATGGCAAGCCATGATCAGGACCCTGACCCGGACCCGGACTCAGAACAAGAACATGGCCTTTCTGCACCACATGTTCTCCCTCGGGAGGTCATCGCGCATCACCGAACTTGCAGTCGCCACGGATGTGCATCGGATCAATGTCACGCCAGGTATCGAAATGGAAAGCCGTGTAGAAACAAAGCCAAGTTCTTTCCAGCTGGCGGATTTCCAGTCTGCAATCCTCATCAGCGCAACGGTGGTGGTGTCGAAAAGGGAGAGGCTGCTAGGTGTCAAGCCACGGAGCAGTGTGGGCATCTGTGTCTCCGACTCACTCAAGCCAATCCACCTTTCCATCTATGCAAGGAACACAGAAAGGGCACAGATACATTTCCGTGCCCCATCATGACACTGTCTACTGAGGTTCGGTTGATGATATTCCGGCACCTGCTACCCTCCGAGGTCGGATGTGAACGTCGCGACTTCGACGACCCAAAGATGACGCTCTTCAAAATCAACCGCCAGATCAAGGCCGAAGCATACACTGTCTTATATGAAGAGGCACTCTTCGAAGCGAGTTTAATTCCCCGTGGAATCCATTTTGCTGGCCGGTGGTGGCAGAGCGACGAGACTATGGGAGGGCAACTCTACCCCATGAGCGATACATTCAAGAAGACGCCTCTCAACAAGGTGCACAAGATGAAACTCATTGTCGAAATCAGGGAAATGGTAAATTCGCAGTACTCCCATTATCCTCTCTCCGCAATGCGGGACCATCTTCGCCGGTTCCTTGGACTCATAGGACAGGACTCGTGTTGTCGTCACCTAGAGATTTGTCCGAAAGTGTATAAGGGCAACTCTAGAAGCATTGCTGAAGCTATTGCGGTAGTATGGTATATGCTAGAGCCGTTGAAGAAAATCTTTCCGCTGCGAAACGTGGTTCTTCATCCAATGAAGTTCGATACTTTTCAACCGCGCTCGCAGCCTCTGACAATAGGAAATCGCGAGACTGGACTGGACCCCCGTATGGATCATGAGTACCATAAGCAATATGCTGCCTACAAGTGGGACTTCGAAGCTTGTATGCTCGATCCAAAGCATTCCGATCCAGACGAAAGGATCCAGAGGGCGAGTGTGCTCTACGGCAAGATCGAAAAGTTTGGCAGGGACCTAGAGAGTCACTATTACCATGTGTCAGGCTCTCATAGGTATATGGATAAAAGCTTCATTTCCGTCGATCGCGACCGGGGTGTTGTTGGAAACTTCCGGTATGTGCTGACACTCTCGCTCGAAGCACGTGAGAACGGCGATGTCGAGACTCTGCACAAGATACAGGATGTCTTGTTTCAAAGGTGGATTCTCTATCAAAAGAATCTCCAGGCTGAGTCATGGCCCTTTCGAAATGCAGTGGTGGAATTGATGGCAGGGAGGACGGATGTGGATGCTCGCTCGTTTCCTTCTGAGGTATTCGATCGTAAGTTCTACATCTTCACCACCGTTTGTAGTTGAGCTACTAACCCTTTTCTTTTACAGTTCCAGATAACTTCACCCCCGATTACAAAAAGGAAAACGACCTTTGGCCTGATCTGAAGCGGCATGACGTTTCCGCATACCACGAGCAGATGACGAAGACGGTATGTCGACCCCTTTGTACATGGCAATCATGGCCCTGAAATCACTCCGACGTATGAAGCTGACGTTAGATTGTAGTCATTGTATCAGAGACTCGCGAGCGCCGGTTTTTCGAGAAAGATGGCGAGAAGTGGAGCATCTTGAAGACTCCGACTGATGTAAGTTTGGACTTTGTTCATGCGCGTTGATGAATGCTGATCGACTCTGAAGGTGCGAGTCTACTTCCCGGCAGTGGACTAACATCTAGACTCTCACATTGGATCCCATGTTTGCGAGGTGGAACGTCGCAAAGTGGGGCTCTATGAAGCACATGGTATCCGTCCGTGGCGCACATAATCGAAAGATGTGTCATTGTGATATGTGAGGCGGCGAATAGAAGCCGACTTGGAAAAAGCGTGGTCGCTGCTTCTAAGGCACTTATGACGTATGCAAATGCAGGTAATGGACAAATCAGAAGGGCCCAATTTGAAGAACATGTGTACATCAAGCCACGAACAAGCTTACCCCGCGTTTGGTGTTGAAGTCCCCATCAATATTCTTCATTTCTCTTCGTTACTTTTCTGACACTCCAGTACTGGTCATCTCGTTGCACTGGCCGCCATCATGGAGGATTACCTTTTTGAATGCGACCCGATAGCCAACGCAGCTTCCATTGTGAAAGGCTCCCAGTATCGCTTTACGATAATTGATAGCAAGGTGATCCGATACGAGTGGGCAGAGGATGGCATCTTTGAAGATCGCGCATCAACTTTTGCGATAAATCGCAACTTCCCAAGCCCCGAATTTAGGGTCGATGACAGCGAAATCGAGATCAATATAATCACCCCCTTCCTACAGCTAACCTACGATAAGAAGCCTTTCAGCTCAAACGGCTTAGTCGTCAGGTTTGCTAGTAAAATGAACAACTGGGGCTCTGAATGGCGATATGGAGAAACGTCAACCGGAAACCTCGGAGGAACAGCACGGACTTTGGATGGTGTAGACGGACGGTGTGATATGGGATACGGAATCATATCACGAGACGGTTACTCAGCCTTGGACGACAGCACCAGCATGCTCTTCGACGGCAACGGATTTGTTACTCCACGCCGGCCTGGAGATCGCAGTGATGGCTACCTGTTTCACTATGGTTGGGATTTTGAAGGCGCCATGGAATCCTTCTACGCCGTATCTGGAAGCCAGCCTCATGTTCCTCGATGGTGTCTTGGGAACTGGTGGAGCAGGTATCACGCGTATACGCAGGAAGAATATCTAAACCTAATGGACGAATTCAAGAGCAACGCTGTACCAATGTCGGTGGCTGTAATCGATATCGACTGGCACTGGATCAAAGAAGACTTTGTTCCCCACAGCGGGTGGACGGGATATACGTGGAATAGCAATCTATTTCCAGATCATGTCAAGTTCGCCCACGACGTCCACAGCCGTGGCCTAAAGATCACGCTCAATGACCACCCACACCAGGGTATCGCTCACCACGAGGAAGTGTATGAAGAGCTCGCGCGAGTTCTTGGCCATGACACTACACATCGCGACCCAATCCAATTCGATGCAAGCTCACCAAAGTTCCTCCATGCCTTCTTCAACGTGGTTCATAGAAGACTAGAGAATCAAGGGTGTGACTTTTGGTGGATCGATTGGCAGCAAGGATCACAGTCTCGCACACCGGGCTTTGATCCACTTTGGCTGTTAAATCACTTCCAGTTCCTCGATACGAAGCAAGCTCATTCCGAGACTGATTCAATCATCTTCTCCCGATACGCCGGTCCCGGAAGTCACCGATATCCTGTTGGCTTTTCCGGGGATTCAATTGCAACCTGGGACTCTCTGAGGTTCCAGCCAGAATTCACGGCAACTGCGTCGAATATCGGATATGGCTGGTGGAGCCACGATATCGGTGGGCATATGCCGGGCTATCGTGATGATGAATGTGCAACACGCTGGGTTCAGTACGGCGCTTTCTCGCCGCTCCTTCGTCTCCATTCTACCGTTAGCCGGTGGATGTCAAAGGAACCTTGGTTGTATCGACGTGAATGTGAGAGTGCCATCAAGGACACGATGCGGCTTCGTCATCGACTAGTTCCTTACATCTATTCCGTGAATGTTGGAAAGGGCAGTTTGCCATTAGTCCAACCTCTTTACTGGCAATATTCCCAGCGAGGCGAGGCCTACCGTTACCCGAATCAATATTATTTTGGCCCCTCACTTGTTGTTGCACCAGTAGTCACCCCAAGGAACATGACGACCAATCTTGCCAAAACCAAGGCCTGGATTCCTCCTCAGCGTCATGTCGACATCTTTACAGGAACTGTTTATGACGGAGACCGGGAGATCGACTTGTACCGGCCGCTCGATTGCATTCCTGTTCTTGCCTCGGAAGGGTCAATTATACCGCTGGACACTGAACAGATTCCAGGCAATGGTTGCAAAAACCCGGATGGATTTGAAGTCACTGTGATTGTGGGAAAGAGTGGGCAATTCGACATTGTTGAAGACGACCGAGACAATGTGAAACGCGAAACAGCCATCAAAGGAACCTGCAAAATGACCATCAATTTCGATCAAACTGCTGGGCAGCTCGACGCGGACGGTGGCGGTAAACAATGGAAGTTCTGCTTCCTCTCAACGCAAATCGACCCTTCGCTCATCGCAGTTGGCATTGATGGTTCTCCCACGCAAGACGTGCGCTGCTACATTGATCGCTTTGCAGGTGTCGCCAGCACTATCGTGGAGTTTACAGCTGAAGTTGGCAGCGGAAAGTCGCTTTCCATAGATCTCGGGCCGAATCCCCAACTCGACGTACTCAACCACAACAACAGGCTTAGCGATATGCTCCGGGACTTCCAGATCGGCTTCCACATAAAAGACAAGATCTGGGATATTGTCGACTCACACCAACCAGTCAACATCAAGGCAAGTAGACTCTTGAATCTGGACCTCGAGAAAGAGTTGTCTGGCCCAGTAGCAGAGCTATTATTTGCGGATAGTCGGAACTAGAAGATCGCGATACGTGTCCGCAGGACGGTCTTGTCAGCGCGCGTCGAAGTATTGGCCCTCGTGGTGGCACTAAAGACTACGCCTCTCGCTTTTCCTCCACCCAATATGAAAAATGAGCCGACCATGAATTTCGGCCTCTCTTCCAGACCGGTCTCAGCGAAAAACTATGCCTGGGACCAGTGAGTGGGACGCAAAGTCGGCTCCCACATCAGATCCCATGACTCGCGTAGGCTACCCTGAGAACCCTGGGCTCTGCACGGTGATGGAATGACACTCCACGATGCGATATAGATAGCTAGGTGTCACATGAAACGCCAGGGTCTTTGCTATGGTCCTTGCTTGACAGGAAATATCCTGCTTTCCTCGTAGCTAGATGATCATAACGAATCCACATGTAACAGATTCAGTTCCCATGCTCTCACATTAGTAGCTGAGAACTCTCTGGAATGGGCAAGCACTCCGCACATATCCTCACTTTCCCGTATACCGCTTCTCCACCCACCTGAAAACCGGAAACGCCACCCCCGAAAACGCAAACGTAAGCTCATGCCCGATATTTGCCCCCTTGGTGCCAATCAACCCAGCAATAGGCGCCGTATACCAAGCAACCTTCATTCCTAGCGCCGCGCCCATAAACCCAAATGCAAAAGCCCCAATCGCGCCCCAACCGAACGGCAGCAAGTCTCGACTCGCCCACGCATCCCAATCGTAATTGCTCCAGCGAGACCGGCGGAAGATGACGTGCTCCTCGGCAATGACGACGAGGTGAATAATGGTCCAGTATCCAATGATGGAGAGGAACGTCTGCAGCGTGTCTTCAAAGAAGGCCGCCGCGCAGCACCCGACCGTAATAGCAGCCACGAATCCGAAAGTAACAAAGGCGATGCGTGGGATGCGGAGGGCCCAAGGGCCAAAGTTCTGAGCGTGCAGCGCAAACGAATAGTTGTTTGGTATGTTGTTTGGTATGGAACTCAGGCCTGCGAGGACGAGGAGGAACTTGCCGAAGCCGCCTGCGGGGAGGAGAGACATCTTCAGCGGGCCGCCGACACCGTAAGCGTGATATGCAGCTTTCCAGGACGCATTGGTCGCGGTGCCGCTGAACATTGCGGCGCCGAGGGTTTGGACGAGGATGGTGGGCACCGCGATGCCGATGTAGGTTGCGACGAAGATCTTGGAGCGCGGCGTGCTGGCGGGCATCTTGACGTTGTAGTCTGCAGCGCAGTTGATCCAGGAAACTGCGAACGAGAAGATGACCGCGATGAAGGAAATTGCTGAAGCTGCTCCGTTTGCGCCAGTCGGGGTTTTGATGGCGTCGCCACTGAAATTTCGAGCTCCGGTGCCGGCTGCGACGCACCAGACGATGAAGGGTGGGATCCAGAGAAACGCGTCGAGCTGATGGATCCAGGTTATTCCGAGAATGCAAATGATCCAGACGGTGGTGCAGATGATTATCACACCGGCCCACTGTGGACACTTTCCGTCTGAGAGCGCTGCGAGGACTGAGGCGCCGGAAATGGAGTTGATGGCGTTCCAGCCGGTTGTGCTGACCATGGAGAAGATGACGACAAGGAGATTCCCCCAATAACCGAATGAGTAGCGTGAAAAAGTTGTCATGCGTAGGCCCGTAAGACCAAATGTTGCGGTCCAGGCGGGGAGGAGGCAAGCAAGGACGTTGACGACCATGATGATGGCAAAGCAGTCCCAGAAACCAAGACCCATAGCCCCTCCTACTGTGCCAGTGTTGAGCGTCGCAACGGCCATGTTGGCACTCATCCTATGATGTGTCAGTAAAGACAGAAGAGAAAGGGTCACTCGAAAGATAGTCGACTTACCAAAACGTACAAGCGTTCCAGACTTTTGAAGGGTTCTTCGCCCGCTGTTCATCCGTGACGCGCTCAATTCCACCTGTCTCAACAGACAACTTCCTCAGCCACAAAGCGAAACCTGTCGCTGAAGTAGGCTTCTCAATGATCCCATTGCCGAGTTCATCGTTTGAACGAGTCTCAAAAGAAGGCTTTGAATTCATCTCAGAGTCGACGGTATAGCCTAATTTGGAAGCCATTATTGAGATGGAGGCTGTTCGTTGTAGTGCTGGTAATGCATCATTGCGGATGCGAGTTGCCAATATATGTTCCCCGCATCCATGGTGTTGGCACACGATACTACTGGCCGCGATGTCGTGATATGCTTATCACCGCGGGATGCCGCAGGGGAGATTCGAGGATCCTGGCTATCGCCGCGGCATCCCGCGGTGAGTCGTGTGCCCCTCCAACTATCAGCACATGCGCTTTTGAGCTTCAACTCGAGCTTTGGATGAGTTTAAGAGGGAATTGGATATCTGGGTGTTTCGGTTTTAGTTATAATTACGATTATTTACATTCTGGATCGTACTGACTGCTTATAAAGAGGCATCGTTAACACAATCGCAAGAACTTATCGGGAGATAGGTAGAAATTTGGGGTACTGGTTATATGAGAATGTAAGCTATGGATCGAGCCAGCCGACAAGCCCTTCCCAAACGAACCTGGTGGGTCGAAAGCGTGGTCACATTTCGTGAATGCGCAGAGAATTCCGTGGATCGTTGTCATGTGAACAGGGTTTTCTCAGGAGAGCAGCGGGGATTTGGTTTTTTTATGCGATAGGAACTATGTCCAGTCCAATCCCAATTAGGGGGTTTGAGATCATCTTGAGGTATGCATGTTTTGTAGCGAGCGATCAGTGACCTCTCAGTATCGGACCACCTCGGTTCCTCACAGCAGTCCAAAATCAACGTGGCTCTGTCGCGATCCTTCTCTACGCCACCTCTTCTTTCTGCAAGAACTTTTTCTCAAATCTCGATTTACTCAAGCCTAATCAGGCTATCTTATAACCTGTTGGGTGGCTTGTTGGGCGGTAACAAGTGGCGTCCGCCACGCGGCAAGCGCACCGCCGCAAATATTTCCTCGAAATCACATGCGCATCGCCATCAGGGTCAACATAGGACAGATTTATCATCAATTCGAACGCAAAATTATCACCTATTTCTTGTGAGCATCTCTTCAAAGCACAGCGCTCGGTTTACGTCGTGCACATTCACACACGCCTGACAACTGCATGTCCGATCGCTACATACGCAAGCCTCTTTCAGACGAGTAACCTAAGATCACCGGTCAGATATGCATGAGTTTCGTCAGTTTCTGCCTACTTGAAGGTAATCCGACATTGATTGGCTCTGAAATGGCGGGGGCTGGCCATCTCGGGCGTTAGTGTCCAATGAACGTCCATACGAATGTTTCCGTGCGTTCGTGCATCAGATATCTGTTGCACCGCCCCCTGGGGCTGTTTTTCTCTTTCTTATCAAAGGCCGCTCGCGCTTTGGTCGAGCAGGTCACTTCGTCTTTTTCCTGTTGCTCAAGTGCTTCGAGCCATGGAACCAAGTCCTCTGGATCGATTATACACGCCACTAGATCCATCCCGCAAGGAGATTCGGCTTCTACGCATACTATCGACTGGACCATGCTTGACATGTACACTTCAGGTGGCTTCGCTTACACAAGACCTTTATTACCACGCTCTCAGCTACGTATGGGGAGATCCGGCTGCCGAACACGAAATATTGGTCAACGAGACTGCTATTAAGATCGCAGGGAATCTGTATCATGCCCTTCACGACGTTTTCGGTCTTTTCGAAGACGGTAATTTCGAAAACAATCCTCAAGAGCCAGGCCGTACCGCTTCCGCTTGGGATAGAGCTCGTCGTCTTCGTGGGTCTGATAAGATCTCTTCTGGGCAACGATATCTCTGGGTTGATGCACTGTGCATCAATCAAAGGGACATACCAGAGAAAAACACTCAAATCCCGCTCATGGCCGATATATATAGAGACGCGGCTCTCGTATTGTCTTGGCTAGGCCCACGGAGCGAGCTACTTTCTAGATCCATGGACAGCTTTTCATTTCTCTATGATGAGATTCATGAGATTGATTGGAATGTCCCCGAAAAGGATCCAATGGGATGGCTGGAAAAATACCCCCAACACCATTACATCAGCGACTCCGGGAGCTGGAACAAGACCATACGGGCCTTACTCAAACATGTGGCAGCGAGAGACTACTGGACCCGTGTCTGGGTCTTCCAGGAACTTGCGCTTTCTCGTCAGTGTTTACTATTCTCGTCAGATAAAGCTATCGGTCTGGCCCAATACATGTGCGTTCTTCAGTGGTTAGAGATAGTGTTGTTGCGCTACCCCTCCGGCACTCCTCCCAAAGGCTTCGACACGCCAGGCTGGGAAGCCTTCTGCCAAACATGCCCACCCGTTCATTTCTTGCGCTACATCAAAGAAGCGAAGAAAACAATCGACTACATCGAGTTTCAAAGTCGCTACTTGATGTTACAAGAAGCGGCCCTTCAGCAAGGACTAGAAATGCCTGCCGAGCTCGTAGACCGCGACCTTCGTGCTGGTGCACCCGATCGACGAAGGCTGCAGATTTTTGACAAAATCCCGTACTTTAGAGCGACCGATAAGAGAGATTACGTATATGGTCTCTGTGGTATGTTGTCGCTTGACCTGGCTGTCGATTACTGTACATCAAATACAGTTGGCATGGTGTATCGCGGTTTCATAGAACTCTGGTTTGCTCACCCACTGACCTGGAAGAATCCATTCATCGAAGCTATTGTAGGGACTGGGAGTGCAGTGCCTGATTACGAATGCATACATTTGATGTGGTTTCTTCGATACGCGGGAGTTGGACATTCATGGAAGGTGCTTACCGATGTGCCTTCGTGGGTTCCTAACTTTGCGGGTCCTTCGGAATGTCCGCAGGAGTACTTGGAGTACTACGATAGAATGGACTTCAATACCATTGTGGGTACTTTCGACGGACTCCGTGGCCACGCAGAACTTTCAGGTCCGTTTTTGTGTTGTCCCGCAGTGTTGATCGACCACATAGAAGACTGTGGGCCTCCAATCAAACATTCGACGGCTAAAGAGTTCGATTATCTATCCCAGCAGCCCACAACGAAGCCTCTTATGACTGATGACGACTGGATGAAATGGATCTTTGACTACCTGAGAAGTGTACAGAAATATCCGGTAGACATGCATCCCTGTGCTGCTGTTTATTGGGTCCTTTGTCATTTCAATTGGCTTGATGATCCCTACCCCACGCTTTACGACTGTTTCCCACTTATTTGCTGGCTCGGCATACGGAGAGCAAACAAAACCGAGCGTTTTTTCGACGTAGTGGCGCGAGACTTAGGCATAGGAAAAATACTATGGCAGAAATTTGACAAGTCGACCTATTTCGAGATCGCGGATCACAACCTCGCCAAAGCCAGAGCTAGATCGCCCTACCTACGACAACACGCTGATATCATTAAAGAATACCGCGTTGTCAACAATGTCACACGTTACCGACCCCATCTCGATCAAATCGTTTTGAGTTTCGATGACCGGAGGAAACGACATGTATCTCTCGTATCAATACTCGCAAAATTATGTTTCGAGCAATCGGATTCATTCCGTATGATGGCGCTCGCGTTTTCGCATGAAGTGCAAAGAAAGGGATCCTCACGACTTGGTCGAACCTCGGAAGGCTACGTGGGCCTGTTCCCCGTGGGTACGCAAAAAGGTGATGTTGTCTGTCTACTCAAAGATGGCATGACACCTTGTCTCTTACGCAAGACTGGTGAAGATTACCTCTTCGTCGGGACGTGTTTCGTTGCTGGTCTGATGCATGGCGAAGCAGCTGAAAGGGTCAAGAATGGGGAGAAGAAGGTTGAGACTGTTAGGATTCGATAGGAAACAGGAATCTCGCTATAATAGAGACTACTGGTTTGCAGTTTGGGATGGCTCTGAATTCTGTAGACCATGTCTCTTTCGCCTGTCCTCGTACACACTTGAGAGCGTTTATACTTTCGGAATACTCCAGCGCTGGATGCGACAATCAATCTACACAATACCCTTGGTCCCTGGAAAATCGCTGTCTGAGGATCCACTCGTTGTGCTCCGAGGAGACTGGGAGAGGAGCTTCTGAAACGAGCGCAGATATGAACCAACCTTTGGCGTCAGATCCCATGAAAGACAACCTCGATAACATGGAAGAGCGCACACCATAACTGCTATTTGGGGCTCCATTATTCCGAAAACCACGTGCTCATCTGACTTACTACCATCAGAGCCTGTCTGCATTGCGAAATACGTTCGCACAATCGTAAACGTGACAACAAGGAGTACCAGGCTGAAGACTAGAGCTAGTCCAAGCTTCTGGGAAGTGCGCATAAGCATCGATTTGAGCATTGCACAGGGTAGTACTAAGACTAAAACGTGTTAGACTTTTTGACTCGTGCGGTACAAAGGTGGTGATCTTACGAATCAAGTCTCCCACCACATTTAAGACAGTTACTAAATAGAGAAGAGTAACTCTGCGAGCTCTTGTTTGATTGCAATCTTGAACAAGGATCAGTAATGACCATTCGGTTATGCAGGGAGACTTACTTGGGTCGAAAACATCTCCAGGCCCGCCGCAAGTCCACAAATATGATAGCACAGTTGCCAAAAAGGCGGCAACGATAAAAGTTGTTGCAAAACTCCACGCAATACGAAATCTCCTTGATATTCTAAAAATCTGGAAATAGAGGGCCAGGAAGCTCGCTTTTACAGCATAAATTGAACCAAACATGAAGATGGTGTAAACATATTGGAGTCTTGCGAAGACAATGTAGTCTTCGACCGTTGCGCTATGTGACCGGAATTTATCCTCACGCGACTGGTTGACGTCGAGGGTGATGATGAAGCCGAATAATAGTAGAAGCGCAAGTGCGTGAAAATAGTCGTCCCATCCAAAATGGCGATTCTTTTTCCAATGGAGATAAAAGCGCCCGATCAATAGCAAGGTGTTGAACCCTCCCAAAATGCAGGCAAGGACCTTTTCGACTGATTAACGAACCAAAGATAGACGCGCATTCCAGTGACATACATTGATATCTGTGAAAGTGAAGGCATGCATATTTTCATATTTGAGCAGCTACCTGGGCTGAGAGGAATGATTGAGGTATAACTTCGCTTTCAAAGGCGAGCGTGAAGACCTGGACTTAAAACCCATCAGTTCTATGCAACTTCGCATCCATGATATCATTTGCGTTCAAGTAGACCTGGGCGTCGCGAAAATCGACCCAAAAAGGAAATTTTCTCACCCCCGCCCAGCGATTTCAATCCAATCGGCCCCCTGCTTGGCGGGTGGCCTGATCATCAGATAAACAGGTATTTGGATAAGAACAAGGTAAATCGCATGCACTGCATGCCCGGGCTCTGATTTGTTGGTTCTTGATATATGATAGGAGGACTTTAATCTATAATTAGGTGGAGACGAACAACACCATCTCTGCAGTTGTGCATGCATTCTGACCAAATTAAGACTACCCAGGCTGCAGCCTGTGTGCAGAGATGCTGGGCACATGGTAACCATTCGAATTTCCCGGCAGTATTAAAGTCTTATACTTGATGGAAAAGAATATCGCCCGCCCTACACGAAAGGCGGCTCTCTTGACATACAGACAAGTTCGGCAGACATAGCCTTGATAGAGACCAAGCTTCAAGACGGCGTTATTTGTTCCCATCCAAATCCCACACCTGTTTCTGCTCAATAAAACCGTGGTCGGTTTCCGCTTCCCACGGCCAGCAGCGAGACAGCTTCTGAAAGATGAGACCGCCCCATATGATCGACTTGGAAAGCTAATATTCACATTGACAAGGAGTACTAAGTATCATCAACTATGACTTTGATTTCGCTACGCTGACTTGGTAGCCTTGACACTTGACGCGCGACTCGTCGTCTTCACACCAACGCTGGTGGAACCCTTGACACTCGAAGCGCGGCTCGTCGTCTTCACACCCACGCTTGTACTAGAAACCTGCAGCTGATTCTCCTCTGCCTCAAAGACATTCACAAATCCATTCCCACCGCAGAACGTGTTCTTGTCGCCGGTACAGGGCGAATCGCACCTCGTCTGATTGCTTGCCCATTCGCCGCCGACGTAACTGCCGCACCAGCACTGGTTCCCCTTCTGCACGCCTGCAAAAGCAAAGGCCCCTTGGTAGCACCGATTCTTGCATTTTGGAATCGTCAACGCTGTGTTTCCGTTTGGATCCATGTTCTTGTCGAGGATCGGCATCTTGGAGTCTTCTACGTAGCACCCGAGATCGGTCCAGGTGGTGGGGGAGGGACCAAGGGTGACGACGGTGGTTGTGCTAGACGGTTTTCTCGAGGACGAGGAAGAGGTTGTCGGTTTCGTTGCATTTATCTTCGTTTCCGTGATGATGCAATATGACTGCCAGTCCCATGGCTTGCAATCGAGACTGACGGAAGGATTCCAGGTGTGGAATTCGGTCGGAGTGATGCCAAAGTACTTGCGCACATATTCACAGGTTTTGCCTTCGTCGTTGTTGTACCATTCAGCGCAGTCTTTCACCGTGTCTGGGTCCCATTGAAGCGTTGGGTATGCGGTGGAGACGACTTGGCCAGCGAGGAAGAAGAGGACGAGCCCCAAAGAGGATTTCATGGCGCGAAATGGTCAAGAGCGCTGCGTACAAGAGGAGTGAGGTTGAATTGGGAATGTATACGGTGAAGAGTAATGTGGTAGCTGATCCTTGGTGCTTCCCTTGCGGCCTCGCCTGCTCCGCTCTTTGCGTTCTGAAGCGGGACTGGGCGCCTGCCACCAGGTTTGGCGTTACCTAGTGAAGAAACAGATGTTACGAAAAGGGGTTCTTTAATGGAGCCGCGGCGGATTCCGATCCCCGGGTCCTGCTGTTTCCAAGATGGCTATATTTTGGATGAGATAAATGTCGCTTGACCTCGATGGTAATTAGCATATTCGTACAGTAGCACTGTACCCCTGAAAGCTTGGCCTGTGGTGTACCTCGATGCGTGCAGCTGTGGCATGCAGTGCGCGATTACTAGGAAGACGGACGCTGAAATCCATCTGATTCTAAGTTGGCTTCGTATTTCTGGCAAAAGTTGGCCCCTATCAGCCTCAAGCCTGGCGAATTGGCAATCAAACTTCTCACTCGTCGCGGCAGCCTTTCTCGGAGCTCCCTCTTCAGGTGTCGTGTGCGTCCCGTCAGCCTCGCCCCCACCGCACTACATATTGCAACCGATTGAAAATGCTTGGCGGCCACAATAGGCAATTACGTCGCAGGGTTAAGCCGGGCCGCCCCCACCTTGGAACAGCGGCTTCATTCGAGAGTAGGCAGGATGTGATGAAGTTTGAAAACTTTGAGAGTTACCGGACGTGACTCATCATCCACCTAATGAGTCACGGTAGTAGCTTGGCACAAACGGTGTTGGGAACGCACGCGGAAGGTTACTTTGTTCAAGTACATCAGATGCACGTTCCGGCCTCCCGCCCCATTTTCCCACCACCCGTCCTCTGTACCTGCATTAGCATTCCACGGCCGCATGGCCACTTTCCACCCATTTCGCCGCCTGGCGACCGAGCTGCGCATCCAAATCTGGGAACTGACCGTCGAACCTCGCACCGTGAACATTCAGGTGCGCCATCGAGACAAAGCTTACCGACGTGGGGCATTCCTCACTTCGTCCACGCCCGTGCCAGCAGTTCTGCAGACGTGTCAAGAAGCGAGAAACCTTGGCCTCTACCAAAAGTGCTTCTCCGAACTAGCCATGCCTGACAAGGGACTTGGGTAAGCGACCCTTGACACAACATGTGCGGATACTAATGGTAATATGACGACTAGATATGTCTGGGCTAATCTCGACATCGACATCATCGATGTCGGCGAGTGCTACTTTGAGGATATCCAGCCTATCGCTCCTCTAATTCGTCGGTTGAGGTTTAAGCGTGAGATCAGCTCTGAATTTTTTTGCCATTCCGAAGTCAACGACCTGCGCGCATTTGAGAATGTAGAGGAAATCTATATCGTTTGTGCAGACGGTCTATATGCGTGGGTAGGCGCTTTGGAGGAGCATCATTGGCCTTGCGGGGAGGAAAATGTGTGCTTCATAGACCCGAACGATGGTCGGATATTTAGAGGTCCAGAAGGGCTCGATCTCATCTATGAGGTAACAGAGCAGGAGGTGCAACAACATGAGATACAACAGCTGGAGATTGGAGAGTAAAGAGTAAAACGTGGTCATCTATTATACGAATGGTATGCCATTAGTCAACGTGAACGTACGCGTGCGGGCTTATATGAGGTTCGAAGACTATATGCTTTGCCTTTAGGCGCTAGATGGCTACTGGTAGAAACCGTCTCCAACGACTACCAAGTGCATAATATACCTCTCAGATGTGCTGCATGCCCCGTCTTCCGCAAGTGACTGCCCTGTCGTTCCCATACTTGTACGATTTGAACACAGCCAAATGCTCCCTTGCAGCCTTATTGCTGTAAAAGCCGTTGAGAAAATTCCTGATCCTGCTCCTAATGTCTTTGTCACCGTTTTGCGCCGTCTTCGCCCAGTCCACCGTCTCCATATCCTCGCCCGTGGTTGGATCCTTGCCCAGGTCCTGCACGTAGATGAGGCCAACGGCTTTGCGTGCTGCGTCGATGAGATGTTTGCCGTGGTCGCCTGCACGCGCTTTGTTTATTTTGTCTCGCGTGCCGTCGAAGTCCTTGAAGAGATCGTTGTTGCTGCTGTCAATCTGTTTGCGATAGACGAAGTCCACCTAGGCATTGTTAGTTGACTTGACTAAAAACCTCTTGGGAGTTTCACTCACTCGGTCTGACACTTTTCTTATGTAGTCGTTAAATTCATGAACGTTGCCTTTTATCGCTTTCCTACCCAGCTGTCAATCAGTGCTGAGTGAATACAACACGCAGAAGGCTTCTTACCAGGGTGGGAAGTTTTTGACAGGTGATTTCCTTGCCTGGTACCTTTGATAACATTTGACAGCTGTTTTCTCCGCATCGATTCGTCCATTGGGTTGATAGACGCCGGCATTCCAGGTATTTGCCTTGTTCCCCGGCTCCATAAAGTGCATGAGCTCGTCGAAAGTGCAGCGGCCATCTGTTCGAGAGCCCTTGCATTCTGACCAATCGTCTACTAGCCGTCAGTCAACTGCTACGGCAAGAGAACTGCTACTTCAAGAGTCGCAATGCAAGCTTACCATTCTGACACTTTTTATTCTGCCAGCTCTTTGGATTACACCCCCACCCAAGTATTCGATCTCCATGTTGCATGAGACCGTCGATTTCGTACGCTTGAAATAGGTGCACGCGCTCAAGGCATCCTTGATATCCTCCGGCCAAAACAGCTGTCGAGAAGTACAAAAGAGTGACAAGTAGTGGGAACTTCATGGCCAAGGACGACTTTGCGCGACATAGACGCTGCAGCAGAGAAACGGGAACGAGTGCTGTGATCGAGTGCACGCAGAATACATCCGAGAGCTAGCCTAAGTTTTGTTGATGGCAACTTCCTATCCAGGATCCACCGGAGGTCGGCAAGCATCAATGGACTGATGGATCAGTCGATCAGATCGGGCAGTCACCCTTGCAAAAAGCCTTCGCTTCCCGCAGCTCAATTGATCGCCCCTTACACTCACACCAGATTCTGCATCAAGTTTAGAGGCTATATTTAGCAAACTCCTTGGTCCAATCCGCGGAAACGGTGGCTATCTTCGGAGGGAAGCGATTGAGCCTCGCTTCTGGCCGGGGTTCAATCCAGACAAAAGAAAGATTCATTTAATTTCGCGATGTTATTACCCTTCTGGGCGCGCGTAGTATCGGCATGTTAGCTCTGACACGAGGTCCGGGCGCCTAGCCTTTCTAGTTCTACCGGTAGGCAAGTCAGGCACCCGTCCAACATTTTCTAGTCTACAATTACAGAGGGGAAGATTGGCTCCTGTAGATATGATTCCCTTTCGGGCGATGGGGGCTTACTTGGGCGTGCAATGAAAAAATCCAATTTCATTGTACCCCCACACACAATATTAACGCTAATTAAGGACCACCCTCGAGTTTTAAGGCAATGTGGCATTGGGGATGAGTCTGCAGCCGAGTGTCGGGTGCGTCACGCAGCATTGCCCGAACCATGGTCCGTGTCCAGGACCACCGGACGTACGCTCCTCATGCGCATTAGTCAACCGTGCAAGTCTGCCTCGACCGACTTCTATGAGCTCTTACTTGAGTTCCAGTTCACTCATCAGAGTCTACCGGGAGAAGCGAACTCGATCCGAAAGGAGGTTATCCTGCATGTGGATCTAAAGTTCTGAACTCGACGAGACTTCCTTCATTCTTGTCCATTCTTTCCACACACTCTTTTTGTCCATTTGCTTTTCCTTCTATCTTCTTGTGTTTGAAAGGCCACGAAGCATCGTGAGGATGAAGTCATTTTTGTGTCGAACACTCTCCTTTGCTCTCCTCGCTAGGACTGTTCTGTAAGTGATGCGAGGTTCATCGTAGAAGACGCGCCTTACCAAGCATGGGGGGAGTGTATCAACTCGGGAATGTGCAAATACTGAATAGGCTGGCTTGCTAACTCTATCCAAAGGTCAACGGCTCCCACTGCTAAGATAATACACCGTGGGGATGAGGGTGACGACTTGGACCAGTGGTTTGCAGCGGCTCAGCGGGTCAACCCTGACGCGCTCAAGTCTTGCCCTGCATCATGCAGCAAAAGCGAAAATAGCACATCGACGGCCGAATGGTTTCTGTACTCGGACGCTGCAGAGCTGGCAAAGTGCAACGAGACCATGCTCATTGACATGGTCGTCCAAAACGCCGATGCGGATGCGCAGAGCAAGATCATCACTCGGGCGTGTACTGCAGATTATGAGTCGGCACTCAAGCCTGCTTTTGTCGCGGATGAAACAAAAGCATCTCTATGCACGACAGCCAATCAAGTATTGAAAAACGCATCGATCTACCTGCACCACCCGTCCGTGGGTAATAACGCATTCTCTGCCCATCATCTAGCATCCGCCGGACGCCAAATCGCCAACCACCTCGCGTTGCAGAAACCGTCTTGTAAAAACAGCGCCATTGAGTTTGCATACTCTCAGTCGGCCGCTATTGGTGTCTATGCTGGAGTAGAGGTTCACCAGCATGGGTTGACTTCAGAGGTGCTGGAAAAGTTTCTAGACTACGCGCAAGGCGACGGCCTCTCAGAGACGACTGTCCTCCAGCTATGTGGCGCAAACGGTCGTGGGGCAGACTACAACATCGGCATAGTTGCGACCAGTGCAAAGAACCTGCCATTCATAGAGAAGGCTGTCAAGACGTGGTCTAGCGGAGATTGCATCTCTGAGCCTGACGCAGGCGAGGCTTGGATGCCCGTCACCGTTCGCATCCCAGGTTCTGTCGGGACCATTCCTAGCAACAGCACCAAATCGACGTCTCCGATCCCGAGCACATCTGCTGCCAATGTAGGAAAGAGGGCGCACCTCGAAATCAGGGCGAATTGCAAGACTACAAAGGTGAAATCTGACGACGGTTGCTGGGCTGTGGCCGACCGATGCGGGATCAGCCAAGCCAACCTGGAGAAGTACAATCGGAAGAACCTTTGCACTACCCTTGCCCCGGGTGAGGTCGTCTGCTGCAGCAGTGGCACGCTTCCCAGCACGCTTCCCTCCGGAAACTCCGACGGAACATGCAAGACGAGAAAGGTCGTAGCCAAGGACAGCTGCGCTACTCTCGCGTCCAAATGCGGCATCAGTGCAAACGACTTCATGAAGGCCAACACCAAAAAGAATCTCTGCTCGACTCTCGTGGAGGGACAGCAGGTGTGCTGCACCGCTGGCAAGTTTCCCGACTTGAAGCCTAAGCCCGATTCGAAAGGCAACTGCGCGACATATCGCATCCAAAAGGACGACGATTGCTCGAAGATTGCCATTGCTCGCGACCTCACCCAGGACGATCTTATGAGTTTCAACAAAAACACTTGGGGCTGGAACGGCTGCAAACCAAAGGTCTTCTATCCCGGCTTGCTCATGTGTGTCAGCAAGGGCACCCCGCCGATGCCCGCCATTGTCCCTGTGAGTGCTCTCTCCCTGCTCCAAATCATATTTTTGGACACTTTCACTAACAGCTGAGCCCATAGAATGCGGTGTGTGGACCAACGGTAAGAAATGTTCGAGTTCGCGCCTGCTCCATTTTCTGACCTGGTCTAGATGAATGGTACCGTGAAACCACCCTCAGGAACAAATATTAGCACCATGAACCCGTGTCCACTCAATGTCTGCTGTAACATCTGGGGCCAATGTGGCACGACAGATGACTTTTGCGTCGTCAGCAAGTCCGAGACCGGCGCACCTGGAACTGCGGCGCCTGGCAAAGATGGATGTAAGTGTTTGCCAACGGACTGTGGATCTCGGAAGAAACTGAAAGCGACCCAGGCATAAGCAACTGCGGCAGAGATATCATCAAAGGAAAAGCCCCCGCAAGCAAGCTGAAGGTCGCGTACTATGAGTCGTGGAACTTCAACCGAAAGTGCTTGAATATGTTTGTGACGTCAATTCCTTCCGACTACACACATATCCACTTCGCCTTCGCAAACATCACCAAAGGGACATTCAAGCCCGAGATCACGGACAAGAGAACCAAGGAAGAATTTGAAAAGTTCAAGAAGATGAAGAACGTCAAGAAGATTATCTCGTTCGGCGGTTGGGCATTCAGCACGGAGCCCGGGACGTTCTCCATCCTGCGAGAGGCCGTCCTACCCGCCAATCGCGAGACCTTCAAGAATAACATCGTCAAATTTCTCGACGATCATGGTCTTGACGGAGTCGATATCGACTGGGAATATCCTGGAGTGAGTACTTCTTCCTAGCTTACGAACGGACTCTCAAGACTAACACCTCGTCATTCAGGCGCCCGATATTCCTGGAATTCCAAGCGACGACCCCAAGAACGGTCTCAACTACGCTAACCTTATCTCTAGCCTCAAGTCGGCCGTTGGCTCCTCTAGATCGGTTTCTTTTGCAGCACCCGCATCCTACTGGTACCTCAAGTCATTCCCTATCAAATCCATGGCGAAGTCACTGGACTACATTATATACATGACGTACGATTTGCACGGCCAGTGGGATTATGGAAATAAGTGGACTTCACCCGGCTGCACCAGCGGCAATTGCCTGAGATCGCATGTTAACGAGACTGAGACTAAAGACGCGCTATCTATGATCACCAAAGCCGGGGTCGACTCGGGCAAAGTAGTAAGTAGCCTGCAGCTTAGAGATTCCAGACATTGACTTATGTGCAGGTGGTCGGCGTTGCCAGCTACGGCCGCTCGTTCAAGATGGAGAAGGCTGGGTGCGACACGGAAAATTGCAAGTTCACCGGATCTCCTCGCCTCTCCAACGCGTACAAGGGTCGATGCACGACAACTGGGGGCTATATATCCAATGCAGAGATCCAAGAGATCATCGATCGAGGAAATGTTCAGAAAAAGTACAAGAAAGAAGGCTCCATGGTCATGGTCTTCAACAATACCGAGTGGGTCGCGTGGATGGATGACAGTTTGAAATCTTCTCGATCCAAGTTCTACGACACATACAACTTTGCTGGCACCACGGACTGGGCCGTGGACTTGCAGAAATTCTGGGGGTAAGTCGTATCACTCGAACATGGCGCCAGCAAACGAGTTAACAAATTACAGCGACAGCGATGGGGACGACGGGGACGACGATGACTACGAGTTGGAAATAGACAGCAACTACTGGCCTGCATGCGAGGGACACTTCACTTCTCTCCAACAACTCAAAGACCGCAAAGGATCGATCCCCGGCCATTGCATGGAGCAGTACATCGCCGATGTTGAGATTGCCATCTATGACGGTGCGCTGAAGAAGTACCAAGACTTAATTGACAACGGTTACGACGATAAGTTCAAGATCTACGAGGGTTACGTGAAGGAGCAAATTCCCGCGCAGATCGACAACTTCATGGCCAGTGACAAGGTCGACAAGTACTTCAAGTGCACCGAAATCAAGACCAGCGGCACGTGCTGCAAGGACTGCAAGTACGCCACCTGCATCGAACACTGCATAAAAGGCTCCGACTGCAAGAACGGTCAGGGTGAAACCGCCATGGACAAGTGCCCCAAAGAAGAGTTCGAAATTGAATTCCTCGACACCAAGTACATCGCCAACGCAACCTTCACTCTCAAGGACAAAGACGGCTTCTTCAAAGACCTAAGCTCCACATGGGGCATCGACAAAGAATGGATCAACTTCGGCCGGCGACGCATGCATACCAGCAACGGCTGCCAATTCTCCGGCGACGACATCAAAGACTGCATCGACAAGCAGTCGCAATGGTGGTACCAATACCCGCTCGCCGACATGAACAAGGTCAAGATATACAACCCCAAGGACATCATCGGCGGCTCGTATCCCAAGGCAGCAGACATGCTTGATCGCTTCAAAGATATGCAGATTGCTGCGATATGGGACGAACAGATGGTCGAGTCGGATATGGTGGATGCGGCATCCCTGCCTGCATTCTCTACCGACGAGGCTGTTGCGTCGATGGAGAAGATTGTCAAGCAGGCCAATGAAATTAAAAAGAAGGAGCGCGAGGATTTTATTCTCAATTTCATCATGGGCCTGCTCTTCTTCATCCCGTTTGCCGGCGAAGCGGCTGCGGGGTTGACGGCGGTGAGGACGATTTCGCGATTGATAGGCGAAGTAGGCGACGCTGCCGTCAGCATTTACGATGTCGTCAAGGATCCGGACAATGCCTTTATGTCTGTATTTTCGTTTCTTGCTGGTGCGGGCGTGGGGAAGGGTGGATTTAGAGATGCGGCGAATTCGAGGAGAGCGATTTCGAAGAAGGATTATGATAGTCTGGGTGCTCTCAAAGGGGAACTGGATACTCTTGAAGACCTGAGGGTAGTTATGTGCCCGGTTTCAAGTGGGTGATAGGGCCCGAAACAGACGCCCCTGGTCCCAGCTTAGAGCAGTGGAAAGCTGAAAAGATCGAGGGACATTTTTTTTGTCGCGAAGATGCCGTACTGTGATAGATACCGATGTTTTGCAGTGAAGATCTTCACTTTTTATCATAGAAACGTCTTGACTCGTACCACTCAGTGTATGTAGTATTCAATCGTTGGTTGACCAGGCTTCCAAGCTTTCCGAGTTGCCCAGGGAGACGATGTCCAATAACCCATGGGAGAAGGTTCAGCCAGACCGACGATTTTGACGTCGTTGCCGTCGTCGGCTATCCTCCGCACAATAAGAAGAGCGTCCACCCCAATCACGTCGAGGATCAAGTCCCCGGGCTTGGCACTTGCAGAGCAGATGCTAAAGAAGCCATTTTCAGTTTTGCAAACGAGTCGGTTCTGCGCGGCTAGAGCGTTGCATATCTTAGCTTGGATGCGAAACGTGCGTTGCGAGCTGTGAAAAACGCGCTTGAAGTGCATTCTTTTCTCCCTGCGATGCATTTGCCACGCGCCTGTCTCAGTGAAGAACCCGAGCCAGTGGTGTATCTCCGAGGCCGTCACATAATGAGAATCGTCTTTCGAATCTCTCGGGAGATGTTTGGCGATACCTTTTCGGTAAGTGTGTAGGTAGCGTAGATTGCGCCGCTGGGCGGCTATCGCATCCGCCTTGTACTCTTCGCTTGTCGTCTCAAATTGCTCAACGTCAGTGATTGTGCGGGGTGGATCAGGGTGCGTGGATACGCAGAGAATTGTCCCGTCGTCCGAAAATGCGAATGGATTCCTCCAAGTCACTGCCGAATGGTTGCCTTGCGCGGATCGAAAGCGACTTTCTATGTAGGGCCCCCATCCATGGTCTCCATAGGCGGACCAATCCGGCACCCAGGAAGGCTGATCGGGGTAGCGTCGCGCTGCTGCTATCAACAGTGTGCTCAAAGTCCCCGAGGATTCGATCAATCGTCGGGCAAAGAGTTGATATGCGTAGCCAGTGCCCTCTTCCGCTCTAGGCACAGGAACTGGACTTCCAATGTTCTGCAACACCCCCCACATTCCAATGGCCATGTCTCTTGGTTCTGTTGCCTTTCTGCCGTAGAGTCCGATAAGGAGACTGTCCTGAGACAAGTTCTTCCTTTTCATCAAAGGTGCACCTATCTTGACCTTATAGCGAGTTACAGGGGAAAAAAATAAATTCCACGCAACAAATCCGAGAGAGAAGAATCCTGCTAAAATAAAAAATACAAAGTTAACTGTGCCTCTCTTCAATATCTCTCGAGCGAGAAAGGGCACGTAAACTATGACACCTAAGAAAGGAACCATCAGCACGAGCGCGAATCTATACGCCACGGACCCATATGATTTTGCAAACCTCGTACAAAAGTCCGCGTACTTTTCCAGGTCGGCGAACGATGCAGAATGGGATGAGTCTGCATCAGAATCGTGGAGTGTCAATCTGCTGACAACAATACTCCACCAGACCTCGACATTTGTATGTCTTGGGAGTCTTATGGGGCCGAGGAAAGTAATACTCTGTGCGAATCTAGACCACTCAATGTGTCGTTTTCCGCAGACGACCACTGGGTGGGTCGACAAGAGTATTTCCTGGTATGTCCAGACCCTGTCGACCCAATTCCGCGAGAGAAGTTCTTCGAGATCTTCCGTTGTAACGTAGTTTACAAAGGAGGCTAGGCCCAACAACAAGAAAATCGGTTTGATCCTCGTCCAAGTGACCCAAAAGGAACGAATGCCGATTGGATATCTTCCGTTGTCCACTTGAATGCATGTCAGTTGTCTGTTTGCCACACGATTGCGTATTTAGAGAACACTTACTTGTGTAGGGAAAGGGGTGACTTGTCAAGCTGTACCGTGAGAACGTAGCAGAGAAAGCTGCCCTCCACGGTCGAAACTGGATTTCGCCGGTGCGCGACTTGAAGTATTGCTGGAATCCAGCAGTAGATAGATACTTCATAGCTCTATTGGCTCCACTCGTACCCTCTCCAAGCCACACGTAGGTAGCTGTGGCCTTAGCATAAATGTCTCCCATCATAGGAATCTGGCGCATCTTCTCCTCCCCGTCCTGCTGGTTAATGCATATTGCATCTACCCAGATGATGAACTCGTCGTTCCCAAACTTGGCGGAAAGGGATCTCAAGGCTGAGAAACAATTTGGCGTGATTGCAATGCTGTCGTCTCCGCATTTAACATAATGGGGCATTGCAGGGTCGCGCACGCCCCAGACATAGGACAAGGCTGTAAATTTGGGAGCCGGATCATCGTCGAGGTTGATTACGGACAGGCTGCCTTGAATTTCGCATTGCGAATCCGAGACCTTGGCGGAATTAGGAAGAACTTGAAGCACCCGGATGCTTTTCGTAGACAGCGGCAGAGGGAGCAGTTCATATACAGTGGACCGTGGAGTAGAACGAGAGCAATCCACAGCCTCTACGGACCCCATTTCGGCGTGGAGAGGCTTGGAAAACCGTCAAAAAAGCCACGAGGCTGCGCCTGCCTAAATAGCTGCACTCGGTAGGAAATGGGGGCTGAACGTGTTGTCCATCTTCTCGTGTCCAGTTTCCACCTTCCCCCTTTGGGATGAAGCATGATCTGATTAATTAGCCGATGTTGTGACTGTGGCGCACCTGCATGCATGCGCACTGTCGCGATGTTGGGCATGCTTGCCATCAATCCTCACCGGTATTTCTCAAATCTACGGAGTACAGACACGGATACTCCATGTACGTGGAATCAACGCCGCTCGCAATACCAGTCTCAGACTTTCAGACGTTGCTTCGTGTTCGGACAGCTTCTGATAAGCAGGGTGATGAAGCCCGAAACGCATGTCCCAGGTCCCGCTGGAAGAGTGTTCTCTAATGTATATAGTATTCAGTTGTTGGTTGACTAGGCTTCCATTCTTTCCGTCTTGCCTAGAGAGACGACGTCGAATAACCCCTCGGAGAAGCAGCCAGACCGACGGTTTTGACGAAGTTGCCGTTGTCGGCTATCATCCGAAAGCATCCGGAGACTCGAGTCTGTGGAGTGCTGAAATGACGCCGATGATTTTTGGAAATAATCCCTTCCGAATGCAGACACTGTTGATGAATAGCTGATGGTTTGGGAGGATGGACTCAGGCGAGCGACAGTGGGAGAGAAGTAAGACTTCATGTCAGCCCCGCGCTACTGCCCAATCAATGCTAGCGCAATCTTCAATTCGTGATGAAAATCGCGCTCAACAACAGCATCAACATCACATCTATCACCATCTTTCATCTTGACAGCTGATTGAGACATGACATCATAAGTGTTTCTCGACAACAAGCTAAACAAGCCCTCTTGTCTACTCCACGCAAGCATCAGCGCTAGCGCTAGCTACAAAGCTGCTCTTCGATGATATTTTGGAACATAGTTAGCAATCGTTTATCCTTTTTTTTTCTCTAAAAGATCTTTTTCTCGTGAGACGCTCTCTATGCGCTATGCATAAGCGCACCAAAACAAAATCGCTCCAAGGTGCGCCCAGACATAATCTAATTGAAGCGATGCAACTCAGGCTTGTCCAGCACATCCATCCTGTTCTCTTCCTTCATCCTCTTTGCTGTTATTCTTTCTGGGTAGTTTCGCATAAACATGTTTGTGAAATGTGTGCCGTAATGCATTTGCTCGTCGTGCGCCCCATCAAGCGACTTGATGTTTGCGCAGAAGTTGGGTTCGTGGAAGTAGGCGAAGGCGTAACGCTCGCGACTGTTCATGCCAACCTTGTGTGGTGTGGAAGGGAGATGGTTGTTTGTTATGAGTTGCATCATGTCGCCTGCGATGATGTTGGTTCTGCAATACTCTGAAATGTGGACTGCACAATTGACTTACCTGGGAATACAGTGAACACGCCATCCTCTGGTGGGACATACACCCATCTGTCGTCGTTTTCTGCCATTCCCGCAGTACTCTTCTCCCAGTTCTTGAACTGCTCATCTGGATAAGGAGGACGGATGAAGAGACCACCAACGTCATCTTGGGCAGCGATTACAAGAAGTCCGTAGTCAGTGTGCGAGCCAATGCCTCGACCCTTGGTACCTGCACCGTTCTCATCGCCCGTCTTGGGAAAGCGCAAGATGCGAAGGTGATGCCAACCATCACTGGCGAGATTCGTAAGGGCATTGGGGTCAGGCAACTCCAAGCCCAGCGCAGTCAGTGCGAGGAGACGCTCGCCGTTCGAGCCGAGGTAGTCCATATATTCTTTCACAGTGTCTCGCATGCCCGCATTTGGCCAAGGACAAGGACCATGACACGGCCACTTTGCTTGTACGCGCGGGTCCGAGGGGGGTAAATCCTTCGTGACGGTGAAGATTTCAGAATAATCCGAGACACCGTTGGTGATCTCTTCGCCCGAAGCAATGTAGCCCGCGAAGGATTGAGAATCCACACACTTCGCCTTTTCTTCGCGCGAGAGAGAGAAGAAGTTGCGGCTTGCTTCGAAAGCTTTTCTGACCGTTTTCGCGTGGCTTGGATCCATCTTGATCTGAATGATTCCATCTTTCCGCCATGCATCGACAATGGCCCTGCCCAGCTTGAAATCTTCAGGGCTCGCAGTGATCTCTTTCGGGAGCTCAAAGGTCTGCAGGTTACCAACGGATGCTTTGTATCCTGGAGGCATTGTTTTGCCCTTTTCTTGCAGAGCTTTGTCGGGGAAAAGAATGCTCGGTGGTGTGGTCGGCAAGTTCAACGACCTTTGTGTGGCGGCCTCGGTGGCCATGTATCGAGGGGTAGATTGGACTGCATTTCGGGGTCCATGGTGATTTGCAAAGACTTTGCGGGAAACTGGTCGCCGAAGGCAAAGACGGCTAGAAAGACAACGAGCACAACGAGACGAGTTCATGATGATTGCTTTGCACACTTGTCGAGATTGATGAGAAAACGTCGAGTCTTTTCATTCCATCTTATAGGAAATCGATATCGAAATTGTCGCAACCCAACCAATCCGCAGATATGTCTTCCTGCCCATCTGACCAATCATTACGGTGAGATCCTCGAATAAACTCCAATAGGAACCTTGCTAGGAAACGGTCATTGGGGTTGGCACAGATTAAAGTTAACAGCGGTTCGGACCGAAAGTCAGTCGTCTGAGTTCCGATATCTGGATGTGGATGTGGGGTTTTTTGTTACACGCCGTTAAGTCTCAACGATCCTTGCGATATTCATGTAACTGGGATGATGGCGGCTCGGACCGATAGTCACTCGCCTGTATTCCCATGTTTGGATATCTGAGTGAGATCTTGTATTTTAAACCGATGAATGTACACAGACTAGAGTCTTTGAAGATGTAAATAGGAAAAGTACCAAATGGATACTTCCAATGACGAATAGTCACGTGACATAGTTGATGTTATGGATTTGGCCGGGCTCCCGGACTAGACTAGCTCCCCATCTTTAGGAGAAGTACATCGATTAAGTTCACCTAGTTGGTACGTCATATCAAGCTGATGCATCGTTGGTTCGTTCCCACTTAAGTGACGCATAGTCGGTACGCTCCCCCACAGGTGACGTATCGTAAAGATTGAGCTCGGCCATATTGACCACCGCATGTATCTACATTCTAACCATAGTGAAGCATGGACGTAAGGGGTTTATTTCCGCCGAAAGTGTGTGTGTGAAGCGTGCTTGAAGTCAAGTGTAGTACCACCGCGGGGTGGGGCTGTTGGGAAGGAGAAGATGAAAGGCTGTGACTGTTAGGGATCAGAATCTGGCATAGTAAATTCGCTTCCCACAGGTTACGCATAGCCATTTATTAATATCTCGTTATCTTTAATCAATCGTGCAATTGGATGAACGCGACAAAGCGTTTTTTGAGTCTGGTTGCATACTTCTTTATATATCAGATGCCTGAAATACGGCGCTCGCATCGGGCGGCAGGGCTGCAAGATTTCGGGGTTTTCGGACCGGCAGATGCGTAAAACGCCGAGACAGAGGTACCGCCCTTTCTGTAATCGGCGCGTCCTTCATGCCCCATGGGCGGCTAGCGAGGAGCGCTCGAGGCGCCCTCCGGACCTCAATCTACTCCAAACCAGCCCAGGCTGGATCTTTGCCTACGCTTCTTGGTCAGTGGGGCGGGTAAATACAGGCAACCGTGCCGATTGTGTTAGATACCGTAGTGTTGATCAAGATCTTGGGCGCACAGGTCAATCTGAGATCACTAAGGCAAGATTTTGACGTCAGCAAAGAGCAGGGTATTTTTTTAGGCAGACTGATCGTGACGTACTTAGAGCAGTAAGTTCAGCGGCGCGAATCTCAAGATTTGCGAGGAAGGTGAAGGGCGTCGCCGCGTCAAGACTCCATGCAACCGACGTGAGAAGATTTTGCGCTGTATTCAGTAAGCAAGAGCCGAAGAGGAGCCCTGCTATTAGTACTGCATTTGAAAGTCGAGTCTGAGGTCATTAGAAGAATTGAAAATTAACGTCTTTGACACAACATCTTCCGTTGGTTAGCCGTCTATACGCCCTGTGCATACTCATGCAGTGTGGTATATGGAGTGCCGAGAAGCATACGGATGCCCAACAAGGCACTACTCAAGACCCTCGTTGCATACAATGACAACGGATGCACTTTGATTGATAGATGTAAATCAACTCTGAAGTAGATGGCAACTAAAAGTCTCGGATACGTTGATAGACAGCCGCTCCAAAGAAACGCCGAGGTCTTGATCAATGCATGGCCGCGGCATGCCGAAGAGGATTCGACGATCCCTACGCATCGCCGCGGTATGCCGCGGGAAGCTGCCTGACCACCTATCAGCACACACACTTCGACCAGGTATGCCGCGGGCGCGATAAGGAATTGGAACCCTGGAAGCTAGATATAAGAATGTCGTAATTGTGCTCAGAATGATGCCAAGTCGCAATTTGACCACAAAAGCTTCACTCGCAATTCCCGATATTCGGCTATAATCCCGCCGAACGAGCCATCGCAATGGAACAGAGCACACTCGTCCGTCGAGGTTTGGGACTTCGCGGCGTTGATACTCAGAAAGTCTCTCCTGGATACACTCTCTTCGCGCACCTCACAAGCCCAGGGACCGTGAAACTTGTCGACAATCATGGTCAAGAAGTCCGTCGATGGGATCTACCCTATCGTCCCGGCCGACATGCCCAGCTTCTCAAGAATGGGAATCTCGCATATAACGGTGTCCATCCCGACGCTCCTCGGTTGTTTCCGTTATGGCAAAAGTACCGAGGCGGTGTGATGATGGAAGTCGACCCTCAGGGCAATGTGATCTCGGAGCATCGCGATCCGCTGGCCCACCATGACCAACACCATCTCGACAACGGAGAGTATCTATACACAACGGTTGAAGGAATCGAGCCTGAGAAAGCCACGTCTGTACTTGGTGGAATTCCAGACAGCGAAGCCCCAGACGGTAAGGTGTACGGCGATTGCATCAAGCATGTCTCGCCCTCAGGAGAGCTGCTCTGGTCCTGGAAAGCAATCGACCATCTCGACCCGAAGATATTCGCTCTGCAGCCCCACTACCCTCGAGAACACTGGCCGCTCATCAACTCCGTGTATCCGCTGAAAGACGGCAATATCCTTGCCTCGCTGCGAAGCGTCTCAGCCGTCATAATCGTCTCTCGCGAGACCGGAGAGGTGATCTGGCATCTCGACTCGACCGTCGTCGCACAGCAACACTGCGCCAGCGAGCTCGACAACGGCGACATCCTCATTTTCGACAACGGCACATTTCGCCACCACGAAAGCGCCACATACTCGCGCGTTATCCAAGTCAAGCGCGACGATAAATCGATAGCCTGGCAGTACAAGGACCCGCATCCGATGACTTTTTTCACGCCATTCATGGGCGGCGCGCAGAGGTTGCGAAACGGCAACACCTTGGTAACTGAAGCAGCGTTTGGGAGGATATTTGAGGTGACTGAGAAGGGCGAGATTGTGTGGGAGTACGTCAATCCAGACTTTGCTGATTACACGGGGTTGGATGCGGAGGAGATTGAGGGTTACTTTGATTATAAGGCGAATGCGCTGTTCAGAGCGTATAAGTACGCACCGGAGGAAATTCCGTGGCTGCATCCGAATTGACGATGATGTTGTGGACGTTTTGACAAGTAGATTCAGTTTTAGGCGTCGGGTATCGGGGTCTGCAAATCGATATAATAATTCCATTTCAAGTTCAATACGTCTGTTCCGACGCGAAGCCGTTCGGAATTCCCTTGTATGGTCTAGATGATCGGTTGAAAATCAGGCAATATGGACCCGTTCATAAGGTCGAATGACGTTGGGCCACCGAACAGCTCAGGGAAAAATTGGGCAAAGTCATCCTGGATGGTAGGATCCACTTCGGCGTACGATTGGTTCGGACTGGGGCCAGCATCTGGACGCAGCTTCTTGTGAAATGCAGCCACCACGTCGCCCATTGTGTGAGCAACATGCGACGGCAATCCGATCGCGTGGAGCCAGGAAACAAGTGAGAGGATCAAGCTATCAAGACTAGCAAGGTCGTGCCAATCGGATAATTGGCCCTCGTAATTGTGGAGAAGACGGCAGAGGGTGACTGCTGCGAAGCTGATCATGTGATAAATGTGATCGGTAAGGTGGCGAGTTCTGTCGTCCGCAGTGTCCATCGCAATGTTGATTATCCCCATCGACAAGCGCACCATTTCTTGGAGCAGCGATTCGCGGACTGCAGCGGAACGAGTCTTCAGTGATTGGTCGTAGACAAGAAGCTGAGCGAACCAGAAGCCCATCTGAACAAATTGAGATCTGGGCTGCTCTAGCAGATAGTTCCACTCCTCTTTCCAAGCATGCAGCGCAGCTTGCGTACGGGGCAGGTCGATGGTCGTGTTGAAGCTTTCGTAAATGATCCAGTAGAGATAAACTTCTGAAACCATTCGAAGTTCAAAGTTGGTAGCATGGTCTGAGCCCACTATCAACCGGCACCGGTCAACATCTTTCCGGGAAAGAATTGATGTGCGGCGGGTTCCGACGCAGTAATGAAGGTGGACGAGACACAGATGATTCCATACGCACAAGCGATCTAGCTCGCGCTTGCTCTGGATACTGGTCGGAGATTCGGAGCTTGGAGGAAACAACCCACTCGCAATGCTATGCTGCAGCGCGAAACCGCTCAGTAGCCAGCTATCGATGCTTAACGGTACCTGCCCGATGGTGGTCGACCACAGGCTTAGTACTAGTGAGGCTTGGAAGAACTCGATGGGTTGTGGGACATCCAACATTGCAGTCGACAACAAAGCTTTCGCTTCTCTGAACAGCTTTGGCGCGACCTGAGTCGCAAGCTCTTGCGAAGAGTGTCGTACTGCTATCAAACAGCATGCGCTCAATAGAAGTGGAGACCTTCGAACGTCTTCCAAGAGCAGCGGAGTGGGCATCAGAGCATCGAAGGATACCCAACGACCATAGTGCTCTTGGAAAAGAGCTAACAGGGTTACAGCGAGCTCTTCATGAACAACTCCTTTCATAATAATGTCGTCAGATAAGCCTCGAGATGGGGTATTTGTTCCCGTCCGATCAGCAGGTCTGAATCCGGACTGAGTCGTTGCATCGCGCAAAACAAACAACGGCGCCGCTGGCTGATCAGATGCAGCATCCCGACTTGATTGTTGAAGCGGCCCCAGACTCGTCTCGGGAGATTCGGTGCCGAGATACTGTGTGTTATGCGCCGGCAAGGCAGCCTCAAGCAAATTCACTCTTCGTACCAGAGTATTAACTGTTCGCTCGAGGAATTCAAATCTGTCGCTGATCAGGCTTCTGATGTATTTGCTGCAAGTCGCAAAGTACCTTTCGTCAGAGCTCTGATCCTTGCCACCTCCCCCATTACTCGCCCAAGCTGGCCCATCTCCGCTCCCATCAATCGGATTTTCGTAATTCAGAGAGCAACTTTGTCCGAGTCGCTCACAGCGAAGACAGGGTCTTCCAATGGACGTCTCGTAACATCGCGTTTTCTGCTTACGGCACGCTAGGCAGGCTTTCGAGGCACGTCCGCGGTCGGGAGGCATCGAGACCGAAAAAGAGCTGTGTATATTCCTCCCCTGAAGCGACGAAGAGTTTTGGAGATGGAGATGAGAGGCATGATGACGGAGATGGAGACAGAAAAGACAATGTGTCGGAGGCCAGCGATGTCGCGATTAAGCTAGTCCGATTAGGGCACTAGCGTGGGACGGCAGGCTATCGTCAATAGTCATGGATGCAAGGACCTCGTTCCTACTAATCAGAATGTAAGCCAGGTCACGGGTATACATGTGACCTATCATCATGTACATAAGGCTGCTCGTCAGCCATCTCTCATACATACATCTCATCACACATACACCACACTTGTATCATACTCAATACACCTTGTACAACCCACACACAAACTTACACAGAATAAACACCAGAAGCTGGAATCATGGATATCAATAGTGAAGGTCTATATATTCTAAAGTTTCGCAGTAATTTTATCTACCTCATCAGCCCTAACGCCTTGCCACGCCTCAGCAAGCCTCCACAGCTTGTCAGCCCCAATATCTAGCAACACTTTCCCCCGTCCTTGTCTATACATCTCATCATATCTTTCCTCACTAACTTGCTTCAGCCCCGTTTCTGTGAATACGACGGCCTTGCCGTCATCTGCCCACCCTTCCCCGTTGACGAACCCAATCCATTGATCCGCCATCTGCTCAGCTACAGCCCGTTGCTCCTCGGAAAGAAGATGGTTCCAGTTCTGCAGCAAAAAAGCAACGTCTGACTCGTGTGTCGCTAGTCCGGCGAAATTTTGCGTGTGGGGATTCGGTACGTGGTAGTGATATCGATGCGCTCTTTTCGGCGGACTCGACGACATCCATCCCTTGTGGACAACCAGAGCCGGGAGATAAAACCGTAGCTCTGAGGCCAAATGCAATAGACCTCTAGCCTTCTCCTGCTGCGAAGTCGGAGATTTGAGCTTATACGCCGTGAGAAGCTTGTCACCCTCCTGCTGCGTGAGCAGAGTCTTGCAGAGCGAATGCAGCGTTTCCAGCGCTTTTGGCGAATCCAAAATCCGCCCCTTCAATATCGTCCCGTCGTGCGCCGCATCCCCAACAACGAATTCCTTACACCACGCCCTCTTATGCACACTCCTCCGCCCATCCCCCAACATCCCCAGCGGGACATCCTCTTTCAACCACACCCCATCCACATGTGCACAAAAATGCTGCGCAAGCGGCAACCTCTGACACATCTCCATAGCATCCATCTCCCTCAACCTCCCCACCCTCTCCCCCCTCCCTTCCCCCTCTAACCCCAAAAACCTCACCTGCTCCCTATACCCCTCCTCCATCCACCTCCCCCCCCTCGGCTTCCTCAACGACACCTCCCCACTCATAACCACCACCCTCTCAAACAGCCCCTCCACCTCCGCACACAGCAACGTACTCAACACAATCCCCCCCGCCGACTCCCCCATCGCAGTCACATCCCCTTCATCCCCCCCAAACCCCCCGATATGTCGCTTGACCCACTCCAACCCCAGCGCAACGTCCTTGAACCCAAAGTTACCCCCACTCCCCACCTCCCGCGAAGCAAGGAACCCGAGGTTGCCGAGCCGGTAATTGATCGCGACGCCGACGACTGGCTTCCCGATCGCAGCGGCGCGCGCCACGAGCGCGCTGAGGTCGTATTGCGGCCAGGATGTGCTGCCCATGGACAAGCCGCCGCCGTGGATCCACACCAGCACTGGGAGTTTCTTGGAGGTAGGGCCGGGGTGCGGCACGGTGACGGTGACGTGCAGGCAATTTAGCTCGTCGAAGACTTCGGTGGCGGCTTGGCCGGGGGAGGTGGGGAGAGTGGCGGGACCGATGAGAGCGAGGTCCCAGGCTTGGGCGCCGAGTTTTTGGGGGCAGGAGGGGCCGAAGCGAGAGGCGTTGTAGATGCCGTTTTGGAGGGGGTGGAGGGTGGAGTTTGGGAGCGAGTCTGTGAAGCGTGCGGGGATGGTGGCGTATTTGAGGTTGCGGTATTGGGTTGTTGTTTGGGAGGGTTGGCCGAGGAGGGTGCAGTGCAGGGTTGGGTGGGGGAGGAGGCGGGTTGGGGAAGACATTGGTGTTGGGGGGGGGGATGGTAGAGATGAGGTTTAGTCTGGCCAATGGTAGATCAACGAGAAAAATGTTGGAAAAGAGCCTCGCATAAGTTTGCGCCCGTTGACGGATCCTTTGAATTCATATGTGGGCGTGTGGGGCCTGAGCGGGGTAATCATTGCCGAAGGCAATTGGGAATAAAACCTTGGGCCTGATCATCGTACAAGTGCTTGGACGCCTAGATGCAAGCAAAGTCTCCACGGCGGACGTTTGTGCTGGCCGAGTCGGAGTCAGCGTCGCCTTGTATAAGTTATTGTTAACTCGCTTATGTCATGCACCAATTCCGGGTCTGCCGATGGGGGAGCGCCCATACTTCACCCATGGGAAGAAAAAGCCCTGGCTAAGTTTATAACATGTCAAGATACTCTTGGGAGCCCTGTCTGGATAAAGTACATAGGTTCGGTAGCCTTAAGTATCGCCTGCCGACGGACGGCAGCGAATAGACCAAGCGAGCCTCCTGGGAAGAACTAGCCCCAGTTCTTCTACAAGCGCCATCCGGATCTCTAAGCGAGTGAAGCTAGGGCGCTAGACTGGAATCGTTGTAATATCTCTGATAAGCTTACACACCGGTTCGAGGTGACTCGGAAGGTCTACAGGATCTTATTTTACTTTAGGAGAAATTCTATAACATGGATAAGACTAGTGTCATGCTTTCTAAGCTGAACTCCATCAACTCACATTTTTTTGTTCAGGCCCGAAGGTATCATATACTAACCCTTTTCAAAATGGATTCTGGATGATTCCCTCTTCTAATACAACTCTAATACCTGTCTCTCTGCTTCTTTGAACAACTGTGAGCCTCCAAATTCTGCTCTACAGATAAATACCCCAACGCGATAGAAAGTCATTTCAGGTCCTGCAGGATAGATTAATAGACCCCAAATATCCCTACGTCGACCTTGTTCTGAGCAGAGTGAACAATCAGTCATTGCTTCGAGAGTACGCTCTTTATCTTCGAAGAATGACCGACGGTAGTGAGGTTTGTATATTACCCGCGTGGCGTAATCTTCTGTTTCATCCATTGACGGATGGTGCGCTGAGTGCTCAGAAATTGGAATTGGCGAGTCCGAACAGCAACTCGAGATAATTAGCAGCTGAAGCTTGTCGTCATCCCCTTTGTGTACGTTCTCTCCGTTACTTTTCATGCGCCTCGGTCTCCAGTCCGGATCGATGAATAAAGTATGTCCTTTCGAGGTCTTGCACATCCACTTGCTAGCTCGATCCACAGAAATGGGTGAACACCCTGCGCGCAGGCGAACTAAGAAACCACAAATTTTTAACGACGCCTTCTGCACCCTTCCCAGTGGGTTGACACCATCTACGGAGATAGTTGAGCTTAAAAGGGTAAATTCTGGTCGAAGGTGAGACCGCACACGACACGTTCTGTTAACGCGAGTTGATATGTCGAATTCCATAAAGTCTGGACGACTTACCCAACTCCAGGATGGACCGATTTGCAACTCATCGCCGTTCAAGATTACAAGTAGCTCTCCTAGGCTCTTAGGACTGCGTGCTTTTGTTGTTCCTGTATGCCACAACAGGCCACAATAGAGATCTTTCTGCCAAAGCCCGACAAGATACTGATCTTGCATAGCCTGCTGAAATAAGGCTGCGATCCCTGAAAGGGCCGGCAAAAGGTCCAATCTTTCTGTCCATCTCGTTGAGGAATATTGCTCTATGATATCGTACCAGTAGTCAGGCATATACCGTCCTTGAGTCGAGAGTGAATCCATTGTCTGGAGTTTCGATAGCTCTTCCACAGTACCTAGGTGCGGCTCTGGGCTTGTCAATTCGCCATTTTCCGACATAACAACTCCATCTTGTCGAATATGAAGCATTGTAGCACCAAAAACAATCTTCGTAGATGATAGAAAACGTTCTTGAAAAACCCAGCCTCTGGATGCCCATGTTGATATAGACATGTCGCGTTGCTCAGCAGTAAGCATCGGAAAGACGAAAGGATGATGGCGCGATAGTCTGTTTTGCCCGGTACCCAATGTTGGCCGAAGGGTATATACCCCAAATACTTCATTGCTGATCTCGTCGACATAGGGTATTCGAATGCTTGGGCGGCAGTTTTCGCTTGTGCGGTGGAGAAACCCTTGCATACATGATGACGATGCGGGAGTACAGATAGTAACATACGAATGTTGAAAAATCATATGCATGTGGCTGCTTTGTTCTTCCCAGTCCGTTTTATCTCCCTGCAGGATGCAAAGAGCATCGATCCAAATGTATCGTATACCCAGAGCTCTGCACACAGCAACTGTATCATGCAGCACTGGGGTCATCGTCTGTAGTGGGATTTCATGATAGAATCGTTCCCGAGTTTCATGAGTGAGCTTGAGTTGTTGTTTCGCTTCGGTTTGTGGGCCCCAGCAGTAGCTGAGCGTCGCATATTTGCATGCGTGGCCCCTGTTAGAACTGTCTACAAGTCTTGGGAGTGAGCCACCAAATATGCCCAGGTCCACGAGCCTTCGGGGCAAGAAAGTGTCCGATATGCTTCTGGTATGCACATCTCTCCGGGGAACACCGAGCTGCTTCTGGATAAATGCAATATTCGGGGGAGACAGTGCGTCCAATTGCGGCGGTCGATATAGACTAAGCTTGGATGATAATGTCGCTATATGTATAAGTTAGCAAGCTGTTTGTACTCTTACAAATCATCGGGTCGAGATATACCATTTTCTGACTCTATGCAAAAATCCCACCGATCCTGGCCGAAGAGAACAGTGGACGACCAAAGTTTCAAAGTGAGACAACACAACGTGTTCGAAGCATCCTCTTGGGATTCAGAAGGTTGCTTCCATCTCCATTGAATCCATACAAAAAATGGCTCCGTTGAGAGATCAGTTACATCTCTATAATTGCAATACTCGTAATCAATAGCACCGGGCGAGAGTAGAGCATTGCGGAGAAAGCGACAAAATTCGCAGCCGTTGGTTGACCTAGCCTTGAGATCCTCGAAGTCTGGGAAGTAGTCGATGGCGCATAAATGATTGAACTTGTCACCCATACCGCTATGATCTGCCGCCTCTGGATCTAGAAAATTTATCAGAACTTAGACATATAACATGAATGTGCGGCTCACCATGCAAACCCCTTCCACAACGTGCAAGTATCCAATTGCAATATTGGCAGACAGCTGCACAGTCGGCGACTGGTTTGCAGATTTCAGGTAGCTGCGAGGCCTCGAAGAGCATTCCTTTCATCTCCATAATACCGTACAGTAACGAGAAAAAATCCTCGTGAAGATCACGGCGTAGCAATGCACTCCAGTTTCCCCATGGTAGACCGTCAGACGCTTGATTTCTCATGTCTTTAAGCTCTGGAAACGTTTGATGCACATCGAAGTCCATTTGAGAGGCCAAGACTTCCATGATTTCGATCATATCAACAGCTTTTTTCTGATCAAATTGGTTGCCAGAAGTTATATTGCTCATGATAGACGTCCATTCTTTCCTTAAAGAGTAGAACTGAGCAAGCTTGAAGGGTGGCTCGCCCAACCTGGCTCTTAGCTTATCCATAGGCTATTAGTAGGTAACTGGAAGAGAAGAAGTAAACTGCAACATCTTAGACTGCGGAAAGGTCTGATGGGTATAAGAGCAACGAGGCTGTGTTCTTTGGCTGCTGCCTGGAAAAGCCTTTTTACGTTAGCCAATCACAGGCCGTGGGGATACAACGCCAACACACCTACCCCTCAATGCGAGGAAGTCGTCGTCGTTTACAGCCCGTATGTGGTTCTCTTTATATCTTTTCTCTCGTCTCTCTCAGCACAAAGGTTTTAAGCTCATCGTAAAGTAACGCAGAGCACGATCTTTATTGGTGCTCTAGCTATCTTAGTAGTTACCCCGTGCTATTGAGAACTGCTAGCTTAGAGGCTTCTATGTTCGGAGATTAAAACTCTTCAAATATCGAAACATCTAAGCCAATCCAACCTCATTGACGAGGAAAGAAGAAGTGTCGCGGACGCTTGGCTTCGCAAATGTATCGTGGCAAGGCGCAAGTGAGATTATGCGCCGTACTCGGACCATCGCTATTGCGACCGGTACTGAGACCAATGACCACACACGCGCGGCATTTCAGAAAATTGTGAGTGGAGAAGATAAATTGAAAAGACTGAGATACATTCGTCATGGCGTCGTAGTCATAATCTATAAGCCAGGCCGAAGCCTGCTTGTTCATCAGAAGCGGCCAGTAGGGTATCAACGAACCTCGCAAATTTTTTGGTCTAACCATCACTCATCCTCGTCATCCTCATCTTCGCCAAGCTCGACACCGTACTCGGCGCAGACGTCCCAGCGATCGCCTTGCGCGGCCTTGCTGACGTACTTTGTAAAACG
This sequence comes from Polyplosphaeria fusca, assembly GCA_010093805.1. Classification (NCBI taxonomy): domain Eukaryota; kingdom Fungi; phylum Ascomycota; class Dothideomycetes; order Pleosporales; family Tetraplosphaeriaceae; genus Polyplosphaeria; species Polyplosphaeria fusca. The sequence goes on from ML996223.1 coordinate 49,943, forward strand.
CAGTACGCCACGATCTCGCAGGACAATCGCCATGTTGTTCCAGCTCGCGGGCTGAGAGAAGAGAACGCCGTCATCTTCCTCATCGCCCGCACTTTTATACACGGCCGGATCAGCTTTCGCTTTTCGTCGTTGGCCAGCCCCAGTGTGCGTTGCGGGCTCAGGAGCACCGCCATCGGTACCCTCGTCCTCGTCCCCGGCCATGTACATCTCGTACCCTCCGACCTCGTCGTTGTCTTTCGGTTGATCGGAAGGTCCTTTCCCATTGCTTGTATTTTCCCCATTCCCTTGCGCATCAGAAGCAATGTCCATGCCATCTTCGTCGTCACCCCAGCCCTTGGATGGGCTAATGCCAAGACAGACTTCCAACTGCGGATCCTCCTCTTCGTACGCTGTGGCCAACGTGTAGTCCATGCCACGCCGGAACCGCCGAGCAAAGATGTTGCTCCTGGTCAGAGTGATTCCGGTCACTAGCGATATCCACTTTGTGAAAGCAGGATGGGGGAAGAGGATGTCGACAAGATCATCGTAAGGGGTCATCTTCTCGGTATCCGGATAGGGAGTGGGTATCGGTTGCACTGCGTCTCGATACAAGAAGCGATGTTTGTGCGGGGGGCACGCCACGCCGACTCTTGATGCCTCATGGTAGGGATTTGCAGGCAGTGACGGTGTCCCTTCATGGTCTTTCGACATGATGTACTCGCGCAGCCTCTCTGAGAATTTTGGGGATAAGAACTCGGCGAGTCGAAGCGAGGACTCATCTGAGAACATGCCAGACAGCTCATCCACGGTGTCTGGGGTGAGATAGTTGGGGTTCATGTAGTTGATGAGGAAGTCGAACTCATCGGCCGTGAACTCATCGTCTGGCTTGTCCTTGATGTCGTCCCAGCCTGGAAATTCTTGCCAATGTGGCTGTGGACGGTCGAACTGATCAGCCTTGCCGCCCTGCAACTGCTGCAGAGAACTTCGTTCGGCCAGTTTCTCTTCCAATCCTTCTTCATATCCATCCTCGCCTTCCTGAGGAATATGGAACCAGCCACTGATCGCCATGCGAATCCGTCCACCATCATTTTCATCCATCTCATTCTGGCCCCTTTTGTACACCTCTTCGACGTCGTGGAAGCTTTCGCCAGGTTGAACAGTGAAAAACGAGAGCTGGTTCCAAGCTGGGGGAATCGACGCGGAGAAGTCTGATTCCGGCACCCGCACCTTGTCTCCATTGGCAGTGTGAAGGATCTTGGTGGGGTAGAGGCGAAGGGCTCCACCCCACTCTGGCTTCCACGGTCGGTCAGGGTCGAGCAGGTAGAGAATCCAGCTTACTCGCCGGCTTCCAATGACATCGTCATGACACAGTAAGTGACAGCCAGGTGTGTACACATTCTAAGCCAACGTCAGCACTCGCATACTCGGGTGTGCTCTTATATGACTGACCACAGCCATGTCTGTCTTCACTCCGCTCAGAGGCCCCGACCCAGTTATCGAGGCGAGATATTTGCGAAAAGCCGACGAGTACAACGAGTCACGGAGCTTCAGAAGCGAAGGGAGGCGCTGGAGGGCAGAGTCGTGGAGGCCATCGAGGTTTGCAAGGTCGCCCGACTGGTGGATCTTGTAGATGTCTGTTTCCTTGGGCGTGAAGTGGATATGCTCGCGGATCTCGCTGCGCACACTCCGTAGTAGAGTGTCGTCGACTAGATCTTGAATCACGGCATGCTTGTATCTGGACGCGTTACTATGGAAGCCGAGATGGCGACGTGGATTCGTACGGCTGTGAGGCGGCGTAGTAGTCTGTATAGGCCTGGAGCACCTTTGCATTGAACAAGCCGCCGCGGAAGTTCTGGTGGGCTTCGTCGTCGGATATGGCGCGCTTCTTTGCCTTGCCGTTGGCCGGCGTCTCACTTTTGCGCTTCATGGTGCGTGGGATTCACGAGTGGGAGAGGAGAGCAGCTCCAGATGTTGGAAGCTCGAAATTTTTGGTGCGGAGCTTCGGCGGGTCCTCACACCACCCGTCCCCGACCGAGGCGACCCCTCCACCGGCTCTGCTTCCCTGCTTCCCCGCCCCTCGTTGCACCCTCATGCCAGGTGTTTGGACTTGTATCCAAAGTATATCTGAAGCCCTCAAACGCCCATCCGGGGAATGCGAACGCCCGATCGGCAGCCCTCTGTTGCGAGATTGGTCAAGCCGTGCTAGGGCCGATCAGCTCTGTGCCGCCTTCGCATAGCTTGAATTGCGCGACGCCCAGTCGCTGAAATTCCCTCTTTCATCACTGTAATTAACGTAGCTGCCTCGCGTCTATGATGACGAGACAGCAAAAGAGTGCCCAAAAGGCGAACGCCTCGCAATGCACATGCCCGACAGAGAATGGTCGCCGCGCCCGCTCATTTCTCGCTCCACGTCGCGTCCAGCGCCAACAGCAATGCCATGGCTCTCTCGTACGTCCACATGGTGACTGCGCTGGCCGGTGCCGCCTTCATCAAGCTCACCGTCAGGCCGCGATACAGTCCCCGCCTGCCCTCGTGTTTCCAGATGGTCGCAACCGTGCTGAGGACGCCCTTGTAGATTGGTATGTTGCCATGGACGTATCTCGCGCGCATCGGCCCTTGGACCTGCAGCCGCTTCCTCGTCGTATCGAGGGGATACACTGCTGTCTTGGATACGACGCTAGCGATGGTCCCGGCGAGGGCATCCGACGTCCCAAACGGTAGCATAGTCGCCGAGCTGGCGAGCACTGGCTTCAGCCCTTCGTAGCTGGCGAAAAAGAGGCCCATGTACGGAACAATCTGGCTCACGCCGGCCCCGAGTCCGCGAAAGAAGCCCGATGGCCCTTCATGCTCGGCAATGTGCCTGACCGACGCGAGTATCGAGGCGTACACGCGGTCCTTGCCCTGCGCTGCGAATCGCGTCCGCAGCAGATCGAGCGGATACGTCGCCGTGGTCGCGCATGCTCCGGCCGCGGCGCCGCCTATGAAGTAGTTTGCAGACGGCGGAAGGTGGTATGGCGGTGGCAACGCGTCGAGGAGGTTCGAAATGTACGCGTATGCTGAGAACTGGACGCTTCCGTAGGTCAGATACAGGGCTTCTGCAGGAATATTGCCCTTCCACAGTCCTGTAAGACCTTCTTCGCGCAGGATAGACTGCAAAGTGCCCAATGTTCCCTTGTTCACTGGTGCTGTTGTGCCACGCACGCCGAGGGGATCGGGTCTGGAGTGCGTCTGGAGCTGCAACCGGATCTTGATGACGTCGAGCGGCGCGATCACGAAGCTGCCATTGTCAGCTTGAAGACGTCGAGGGAGGTTTGGAAGACGTACCGCGAGACCAGGCCCGCGATGGCGCCCGCGAGAGCAACCTGCCGTTGCGAGCCCTGCAGCGACGTCGTCAGCTTGACAATTCAGTCGCTCTGGAAAGGAGAGATACTGTACCTCATCTTTGAGCTGCGTGACAGCTCCCGACATGCGCCCGGCGCCCCCCTTCCGGTGGAGGGACGACGCGTGCTGGCTCCCAGCTCCGGGGGAATGAGGGAAGTGTACTGGAGAGAGACCGGCAGAGCGGGTGAGTGTTTTCGACACCTCGGCCTCCACAGCGCGCTGGATGCTGAAAAAGGCGGCCCTCGTCCCCGCAAGCTCGGTGATCGACGGCTCAGGATCCCCCTCTCTCAGCCGCAATGTCCACGAAGCTGACCACCCGACTCCCGCTGCGGACACTCTCTTCGTTGACGCGTGTTGGTGCGTGCCAGAGGTTCGCCTTCAAGCCTGTGCAACAGCAGAGCTCGGTCCGTTGTTTCTGGAGGAGCACACCGGCGCCGCCTGCCGCCCACGCACAGCCCGAGCACATCGTCCACCATGCCACCGAAAACCAGTTGGACGGCAAGCCCGCCAAACACGTCACCGTGACCATAGACGGCAACCCGCGAATCTTCGATGCTGTCTTCCTACGTGACAGCTGCACATGCCCCCAATGCGTCGATCCTGACAGCAAACAGAAGCTGTTCCAGACCTCAGACATCCCACAAAATCTCCAGGCATTATGTCGGACAGTGCAAGACAAGGCAAAAGGCTGCATGGTCGAGCTGCAGTGGGACACGGATGTGCCTGGTTATGGGCCTGACCACCGCACACGGCACTCAACCGACTGGCTGCGACGGGCATTGAACACTGAACTGGAGCTACGAGGCGGCGTCAGAAACGACGAGAGGGTGCTTTGGAACAGGGAGAAGATCACCAAGAACAACAAATGGGTCGACTACGGAAAGTACATGGCAGAAGACGAGGCACTGTTCGATGCACTAAGCCATCTGAATAAGTACGGCCTGCTCTTTCTCAAGGGCGTTCCAGAGTCGGAAGAATCGGTCGTCAATATCGCTGGCCGCATTGGGACGTTGAAAGACACCTTCTACGGCCGCACATGGGATGTCAAGTCGAAGCCAAATGCTGAGAATATCGCCTACACCCAGCACTTTCTAGGTCTGCACATGGACCTGCTGTACACGTCGAACCCGCCCTACCTACAGCTCCTCCACTCCATCCGCGCACGAGCTCCTCGAGGGGAATCCTTCTTTAGCGACTCGTTCCACGCAGCGCATACGCTGCAATCGCAGTCATCCTCCCACTTCCGTACTCTCTGCACATTCCCGGTGACCTATCACTACCACCACCCCAACTACCACTACCACTTCACCCGACCCACGATCGAACTCTTCCCATACCCAAAGTACAGTGAGCCAACGAACGTTGCCATCAAGCACGTCAACTGGTCACCGCCGTTCCAAGGCCCCTTCGAGGCTCGCATTGGGGGAGAGAAGCAGACGGCGCTGAGAAACTACCTCGCTGCTGCCCACGCGTACGAGAGACTGCTCAGCGCCGAGGAAAACTTATACGAGTACAGATTGGAGGAAGGCGAGTGCGTCATTTTCGACAACAGGAGAGTGTTGCATGCCCGAAGATCTTTCGACGCCTCGAAAGGGGAGCGATGGTTGAAGGGCGCATACGTAGATGACGACGTCTTCTTCTCGAGGCTCAGGGTTCTACAGGAGAAGTATGAGGGTAAGTGGACTGCTGAGGGGGTGGTGCGGTATGCAATCGCATAGAGGAGCATCACAAGCATTGCGCTATACAAGACGTCAATCTGGACGCATTTGCCATTAATTTTCCAATTGTGATCCCCTAGCCAGTGCCTGCAGTCTGTTGACCTGGAAATATACATCGCCCACAAAATCCATTGGGAAGTCACGACCCCTGGGGCGCTCTTTCCCTCTCGACTGAGCTGAGCACATGACTTCCCTCCGAGATTTCCGACCCATCACATCCGCATCATATTGAAGTCCTGCCCCCTTTTATCCGCCAGTCTCATCGTAAAGTCCGATCTAGCTCGCTCCCTCATCTCCGTCACCGCAGCCAGTGTCGTCGAAGGCCCGGCTGTCGTGTACAGAATGCCAAAGGGTTCGTCTTGGCGAAGCGTCCGAGTGTGCAGTACGTCCAGAAGACGCTTACATCGCTCGCCAGCCCCCCCACCTTCGAGACCGTTTAGGCCATGTAGGACAACATACCGTAGGACTGGAGTATGTTCCAGTAGCTTGGCCAAAAGCTCTAGCGCGTTGTCCCACTTCAGTATGTATTCGTCGAAGTTTTCCATGACGGCTGCGTCAAGCCGGAATGTATCGTTCAATGGGCGATATCTCAGGAGTTGAAGAATCAGACAGTACACTAATGAGAGGAGCCCAGTCTCTTCCAGCGTTTGAGACGGTCGGCTGTCGTTCGGATGTGGCCTCTTCCCGATGTAAGAGACAAACGGTGCACCTAATCTTGCAGCAACCGATATGACTCCCAACGCCGCAGCTCTGGCGCTGTTGTCCTCCTGCATCTCGAAAGGGTACTGGATCCACAGCTTTGAAGGGCGAACGTTGGCTTCTCCCAGCCAGGAACTAATACGAGCCATAATTCTAGGATCTGTCGAAGGGGTGTGGATTTCTTGCGCCAGTGACAGCCCATCGCTACCTACGACAAGGGACCGCAGATTGTTGCAACGACTATCCAGATCTTCCCGAGACAGGTTCTCGCTATCGACCACATCTGATGCTGCTGTATCAACTATCGAAACTGTGCTCTCTTCGGCTTCCTGGATCCTGAGCGTATTCATGATGCGTCGGTCTGTGGCATCCAGTTAGGGGTAGAATTCTAAGGTCCACCGCGTTTACTCACCTATCACACTCTCAATACGACTCACGTTCTCGGAAAACATACGGCGCATGAGGTTGCCAATCGAGAGCAGCATCTGCGGGTCTTCCACGCGATTACGAAATCGCACCTCGTCTACTAGAGAAGCCATATCGACCTTCATGTCGGCTATCCACGGAACCACATCATCGTTTAACTTGTCCACTTTCCACTCAATGATATCAGCTGTGCGTCGGATGTCTTCGATTCTGGCCAGTTCTGCTACATCGCCCTTTTGTATCAGAATGTCGATTGACCTGTTGATGGCCTCCGCAGCCTCGTCATGCTCAACCATGACAGCTTTGTTAAAACTGTCGAAGAACCTGGAAGTGCTCGACTTTTGGAACCACCGAATGGCCTTTAAAACAAAGGTAAAAAATCGTTTGTATACCTCGCCTAGCTGTCTTTGCATAGAATGGTCTCGGATTACGCTCAACAGCTGGGAACATACCACAACTCTCTCGCAAAGATGTGCTGTAGCGTTGGAGAGGTTCTCTGCGATCTCGGCGTGATAAACAGAAGCCTTGTAGCTGTCGTTAGTGCGGCAATCGAGGACTGCGACGAGGAGCTTACTGACCTGAACGATAGTTCCCAAGGACCCTGCTACGACTGACACGTATGTGTTCTCCTTGGGGACAATCTGGAGAAGAATTTTGTGCGCATCAAGCGTTTGATTCATCCGCGTAAAGTTGTGGTACACCTGTCACTTGGTGAGCTGTGCAGCATACCATGTCATACTGCGAGCGGACCTTTGAGTGGCCTTTCTTCCAGTCATCGGATATCCCGTCCACGAGATCTTTCACCTCTTCAAGGCTCTGTGGATTCTGCTGTCTCAATTGCTGCTCAACTTTGACCTTTACTGCATTACGGGATTTTCGGAACACATTGTATTTGGGCTCTTTCTGTTTCGCTTCCATGGATTTGAAAAAGTCATCAGATGCCAGCTCAAGAGCCTTTCTGATGCTCTCTGCATCTTCGAACGGGCTTCGCATTGCGTCAGCACGATGCATCGAAGCCGCGTTTCACCGGGAGCTTACTCGCAATTATCGTCAATCTCAAAGTACATCAGCTGCGTTCGGATCTTTTCTCGCGCTTCCACCTGCGCATCGATGTGCGCCTGGTCAGCCTTGGTTCCAATTGATAATGCACTGCGGCCATCAAGACTATCAGTGAATCGGCGAACAAGCGACCCCGGGTCTGTATCCGCCTCGTCGGCTCGAATCATGGAGACCTCCATACTAATGAGTGTGGTTGACAACGTATTAGGTAATCAGAAGTCGAGTGTATGAGTGATTGATTGATCTGTCTGCGGAGGAAGCTATATACACTAATTAGGTGGCTTCCTGATTGGACCGGACGAAACAGGATCGTACGAGCCAATCAGGTACGCGCGGGCCGTAGCTACAACATGGGAAGATACGGATAACAGTTATGGGGAGTCGCAATTGAACACACTCTAACAAGATAGGTGGCGGTGGAGCTGATCTTGAGTGCAGGTCCTTGGGCTACGTTTAAGGCACTCCGGTCTCGTTCGATACCTACAGGTAGTGTACAGCTTCACGAAGCGGCAGCGTGATTGTAGCTTTGAATATGGAGAGGCTGGTACGATCGTCATCTAACGTGGCTGCTCAGCTTCATGAACGGAAACGGATGCGCGCGCGAATTCGGCTCCCACATGCAGCTGCCTCGTGGTCGCTTGGGCTAATTGTCGGCGCCAAAAATATTGGCCCTTGCCAGGTGTGGTTTCTTTTAGCTAGCTGAGAGTTTGGGGGCGGCTTACTAGTCGCAGTTCCGCCCTTTCCACGCAAGGCTGAAACATTCAGCTTGAGCACCTCCCATTTCCGTCGACCGACTCGAATCGTGCAGGCTGCAGACTCCCCCAGGACTCTTAAGCCAGTCTCGCCCTCGATCGTCCTCGATCTAATGCGCACAAAAAGCTTTCATATCTAATTTTGCCTTATCATCACTCAATCTTCGCGACCAGCACCGGACAAGAAAAGCCTCATGAGTGAAGCGAGTGCTGTTGTAGAGGGTGGGGAGGAAATTGGTTCCGCGAAACCAACCCAGCCATCGGAAAGTTCAGCAGTCGAAGTAGTCAATGCGGCAAATCGCAAGCCTGAGGAAGCCGAGCCCAAACAAGATGAGGATGGTTCTGCTACCATCGGTAGTGCGACGATTCCCGCGCCTGTGATGGTCTACAAATCCATCACCTTTATCGATCCGCTAGGTGCGAGGTGGAATCTGCCCTACGAAACGGCTAAAACATGGGATGGATTAAGAGCCTTCCTAAAGCGTATCTTCTACACGCGTGTGCCGTCGTGGATATATGACCTAGTGGATACGGAACGCGTCAACATGGGCTCAGAGGGGGGCGCGTTCCTTTCAATGATCAAGATACCTGAAGAAATCAACATCCTTCCAGAAACTTGGGAACAAACAGTACAGCCAGGTTGGCATGTAAAGGTCGAGGCCCGAGCAAGTTCCGACATCATACAGGCCGTTCTCGATGAGCGCAGCAAGGAATCAAGGGACGCGATAGAAAAAGCAGCGAAGCCAACCATCACAAAAAAGAAGTCAAAGATCGTCGAACTATATCAGGATATCACGTATACTGCTGAAATGTACCAGCAGGACAACACGTCCATACCAACGTACCTCCGGCAAACCATCCATGACAAACCAATATTTGACCAGATTGCAAACGTTACTCCTGTTAAAAATTCAATCCTGTCCGAAGTCCGGAACGTTTTCCTCAATCGGACTAAGAAGCAAAACGCACGTGTGGAGCAATATACGAAGATTGAGAGCGACGACAAGCTGGGCAGTCTGAGCCTCCAAATCAACTCTGAACTTCTTCTGAACGCCCTGAAGTCTGTAATGACATTCCAGACACCTGGGAAGATTGAGTCAGATTCCGGTTTTCGGGTAAAGGCACTCCCGATGTCTGATCTCGATTCTGGGAAATTTCTGTTTCCGTTTGTCGATCTCTATCATTACAAGGATGATCTGTTGGCATACAAGAACAACTTTGAAGGCGCGAAAGCCAACCACAGCGAGGAGGAAAACACGGAATGCGATCGCCATATCGATGTCCTGCTGAAATATCTGTACGAACAACCCACAGTCGCTTTAGCCAGGATTGAAGCAGACTGGACAAAAACGGTACCCGTTACGACCTTCGACGCGCTGTGGCTTTTATATAAGCCTGGAAGTGATGTCTTCGTGAGAGAAAGAGGGCAATTGAATGCCTATGTTGTGGAGTCTGTGGAAGGAATACAGCGCGACGTCTCGTCCCGTATTCGACCGCTTGAGGTTGAACTCTGGAACATAGATTTCAATGGCAAGACATTGGGTCGAGCCAAAAAAACGATCAATGTGTCGGTATTTGATGGGCATAAGGAGGTGAATATCTTTATGTGAGATCTACTGGCATAGCTAACAAGCTTTAAAGATTCATCTTCTACCAGCCTTTCCCGTACGATTCCACAGGGACCAGGAAAACGAAACTCCATTGCGTGAGAAGCTCATAGAGCGTGGGAGGAATTTCGTAAAGTTCGTCAGGCAGCCAGCTCATCTTGAGTATACTGGCCCTAGTACGTTCCATAGGCTGAGAGTGGTACATTCGTCGTATTGATTGAGCGATCTACAAGCTGACACGATATAGTTCAATCAAGCACGGGTCATCGTGGATCATACTAGTAGACCTTGGGAGACCGAACTGAAAGGGGAATTCAATCGACACATTCCCAGGGTCAACGAAGATGATGCTCTTGGTAAAAACACAAGAATTCCAGAATGCCCATGCACAAACTGCGTCCTCAGGAAGTCGGATGCAGAGACGAGGTCGCGACGGCTGACATATGATGAATATGACTTCATTCCACTGGAACAATCTCAAGATTTGACAGATCACCAATACCTCCTGTGCTTTTCACATGTTTACGCCTACGCTCTGATTGATAGACTGTGGGGTATGCAACCCCCTTGAAAGCATGTAAACCGTGGTCGCTAACGTATATAAAAGATCTTGTCGAAGTGAGCGGCTTGAAGTCTCCCAAAATGGACAAAGGCGTAATCAACACGCTGGTGATGAGACCAGAAAGCAACAAGTCAATGGTAAAGGCCATCTGCGAGACCTACAGCGAGAAAGAAGAGCGCGAATCCCTCTTTTTCGCTGATTACATAAGGGGCAAAGGCGAAGGACAGATCATTCTTCTTCACGGCCCTCCAGGTACGCATACCATGAGAAATCAATTTCGGCGTTGTACTAATCAGAAACGTACTTTTCAGGGACCGGGAAGACTTTGACTGCTGGTAAGTCAATTTTAAAATATGTAATGTTGCTCCGCTGAGACCAAGCCAGAATCCGTCGCAGAATACACTCAAAGGCCGCTCTTGAGCATCACAGCATCTGACTTGGGTCACGATCCAGAGAAGCTCGAGAGGAACCTCCTTCACTTCTTCCGCAATGCAAATAAATGGGATGCGATTGTCCTACTCGACGAAGCGGACGTTTACCTGGAGCGACGATCTGCGCACGATCTGCGCAGAAACAGTATTGTATCTGGTGGGTCTTCTTCCAGCAGCATGACATGTATGCTAACACTGCTCAGTTTTTCTTCGAGCACTCGACTACTTCCAAGGCATTCTCTTCCTAACCACTAATCGTGTTGGCTCCTTCGACGAAGCTTTCATATCTCGCATTCACGTGCAGATCGGATACGAGCCACTCGACGACAGCTCTCGCGAACAGATTTGGATGAATCACTTCAAGAAGCTTGATGCTCATCATCGACATGGTGGCCGCCGCATTGAGTACTCGCTTCGCGCCAAGGAGTTTGCGCAGACGTCGCAAAAGCTGAAAGATCTGAAGTGGAATGGCAGGGAAATCAGGAATGGTATGTTGGTAGCGATCACCCTGCTCCCGTCGTTTATCTAGGATCCTTGGCGTTGTAATGATCTACTATGAGCGCTGACAAGAATCAAAACAGCATTCCAAACTGGCGTCACTCTCGCCTGCTACGAGGCTAGGCAGAACGGAGAAAAGGTTCCAACCTTGACAGAAGACCATTTGAGCCAGGTCGTTGCAATGTCGACAAACTTCAAGGAGTATATGAAAGCCACGCTGCAGAGCGATGAATCGGGACTAGCGAGGTTGTATAGCTTGAGGAACGACGAGTCTAAGACTAGTGGAGACACGACGACGACGATGACGACGAAGTGGTAGCACTTGACCATGCTCAAGGAATCATTTCCATGGTTCTGCGTCCTTCACACTCTACTGGAACCCGAAAGCACTCTAAAGATCGTAGCGATAGCAAACTTTCCAGTGCAAAATAGACTCCTCACTTCCAGCGTCCTCTAAGTAAACCCTAAATGTCTATCTACACATTCATCATACCCCTTTTCTCAATCCCCCCCTTGACCTCACCCTTCGCGCCCCAATAACCTCTTCGACAGCGCATTCCCGCTACTTCAGAGGCGGCTGTTGCACCTTCGCGGAATTCATTCTTGCGGAGAGTAGATTTACATCTCGAGGATATGTAGGCTTAGGACTGTAATCTCACGCCTCAACCCATGTTCTTCAACACAAGCAGACTTTATTCTCGCTTCAAAATACTACCAGCTCATCAATCATTATCCAAACTACCAAAGCAACAATTATCCCCACCACGCACTCACTCCGCCACCACCTCCTGCCCACTCCCATACCCAGCCGCAAAATACCCCTCAAACCCACTCACCCCCCTCCCCGTCCTATTCCGCGGCGGCTGCGGCCACTCATCCAACACGACCTGCTCCCCCGTCAACCTAAACCCCACCTCCGCCAGCGGCTGCGTATCAACCAGCACCCTATACTCCCCCGGATACAACACCGTATCCCCCCTCTCATCCACCCGCGCCAAACTCCCCAACGTAACATTCAACCTCGCCGTCCTCATCTCGCCGCCGGGAATACCGTGCAGGCGCTCATACGCTACAAGCGCCTTCTTCGGATACGGCGCCGGCCCAAACGTCCCCGTAACAAAAGCCAGCGCAACGTAATCCGACGTCCTGTTCCCTGTATTCCTTACCTCAACCCTCAACGGCGAAGCCGTGAAGCGGCACAAATCGCGATACGTCTCGTTGCACCCCCTTACCAGCTTCGCGATACTATATTCCGCGTCCATCTGCGACGCGACCTCAGCCGAGAAATTCGTATAATGCATCCCCATTCCAAACTCAAACACCGCGCTCCCATTGTACCACTTATACGTGCGCCCTGGACTCTGCGCCCCAGGCCGCAACGCCATATCCGTCATCGGCACTTCCCCCGCATACGAAGCCGGATACTGCGTCAGCGGCAGCCGTCCCGCAGGCGCGGCTTTCCCAGTCAAGATATGCATTATCGCGTCCCCGCCCGCTTGCCCGGGATACCCAGCCCACAGCAGCGCGGAAATGTTTGGGTTGGATACGATGGGGTTGCAGTCGAGTTGGCCTGCGCCCATGGCGACGACGATCATCGGTTTGCCGAGCGCGGCGAGCTGGGTTATGATGTCGAGTTGGGGACCGGACCAGGTGAGGGAGACGCGGTCTGTTTCTTCGGCTTCGACGTCGTTGTTGATGCCGCCGACGTAGAGGATCACGTCGGAGGCGGTGGCGGCGGGGAGGACGTCGAGCCAGGAGTTGGTGGTGGGGTCGCTGTGGCCGCTGACGGAGCGGGCGTAGTTGATGGTTAGGTTTAGTTGTTGAGCGGCATAGAGCGGGCTGTGCAGGTACGTGGGGACGCCGGCGTAGTTGCCGAGGAGGTCGGTGGTGGCGTTGGCCCAGTCGCCGATGAGGGCGAGGGAAGTGGTGGGGGTGAGGGTCAGAGGGAGGACGCCGTCGTTCTTGAGGAGTACGATGCCTTCTACGGCGGCTTTTAGTGCGAGTTGTTGCGAGGCGTTGGTGGCGACGGCGGTGAAGTCGAGCTGGCGGTATGGTTGGTCTTCGGGGGCGTCGAAGTAGCCGAGACGGACGAGCGAGGAGTACTGGCGAACGAGTGCCTGGTCGAGGACTGTCTCGTTTACAATGCCTTGGGCAAAGGCTCCTGGTAGGTGGGTCTGCATGTATGTACCGCAGTCAAGGTCAGTTCCAGCGATGAGTGCATCGGCCACGGCCTGCTCTCGGGTGGACGCCCATTGGTGCGGGAGATAAATGTTTTGAATGGAATCGCAGTCGCTAGTGACCCACTGCTCTTCGTCTGTCCAGCCCCAGTGCTCTCGCAGAATGGTCTGCAGAAGATAGGGGTCTGCACATGTAGGGACACCGTTCACAGCATCTGGGGTTGTTAATTTGGCCACACATTGCATATTATAGAGGATACTGACTGTAGGAACACATGAAGGCACCAACGTTTGAGTCACGGGCGCAACTCTTGAATGGAGGCATGTAGTACTCCACAAGGTCTTGCTGCGATATCTGTGCATCGAATTGGTAGCGGAAGTTTCCATTCCAGTTCTCCATATCATAACCTGCACAGGTCAGTCGTCGTAGTCAGGTGTGTGTCATTGAGGAGCATGTACCAACAAAGTGTTTGCAGGTGGCTACTACACGTTTGTATTGATCGTCTGGAGAGCCTTGCAAGCCGGCGATCAAGGCACGCACGTACGAGGCGAGATGATAAGGGTCTTCACCTGGTGTTTCTTCAAGGTGTCAAAACAAGTCAAACACAATGGTGATGATGACACTGACCTTGGCCTCTTCCCCATCGAGGGTCCTTGAAAGGATTGATGTTTGGCGTCCAGAAATCCAGGCCGGTCCTGTTGGCGTTGTTAAAGGCTCTTGCCTCAGTCGAGATGACAGTAGCGACGTCTGTGATCAGTTGATCGTCGAAAGCTGCGCCCATGAGAATCGGCTGAGGGAAGGATGTAGAGTAGCTGTAGTCGCCCTCATCTGAGAAATTCGTGTAGGGCCCAGCTATGCCATGAAGACCTTCTGACCACCACTGATATGGTGGTATGCCGAGGCGTTCGACTCCTGGTGATCCGCTTGATGTGGCATTGATCTTCTCTTCGAGTGTATAGAGAGAGACAAGACTCTTCGCTCGGTCCAGTGGTGCTGCAGAGCGTCAGGTGGCGAACGAAGAGCTCGAAGGGAAGGACTCACATGCTTTGACATCACATATCGTCTCGTTCTTCAATGGCCCATTGACACAGTCGGGAAACAATGCCACGGCACCGTTCACGCAGAGCGCCGCTGCAAGATACTTCTTCGACACGGTCATTTTGATCTTCCTGCAAAGGAACGGCCAGTTGCAGCGGCTTCTCTTATACGCAGCTCTTTTTCCACATTTACCGGCTGGCTGACGCTTGCATTGCAGGCATAGAATTTTGCGGCGGGGCGATCAGGCGTTGGTGGTCGATGATGACAAGATGAACCTGTTCCGAGAGCGCTGGTGGGCGACCGGGGTGTGTGGATGGCTTCGGCTCCAACACATGACGATGCGGAGTCGAGCGGCAAGCATGCCGATCGATAGTTCCTCCCGCTTCCGATGCAAGGAGGGATTGCAATTCCCGGGACAAGTTCGGGAGCCGCAAGCTGTCGTGGAGTCCAAGGTTGGGGTTCGTGAGGGGTAGACGCTAGGGAAGCGACGCGGCATTTGATTGGCTGTGCATTCAGCCTGAAGTGAAGCAGTGCAGTCCCACAGAGCCGCACCCGTCATGTCCAATGTCACCACCGAGGAAAAGAAGTTTTTGGTCTGCGTGTAGCATGATATTTGGCAGGTTTCCCGAGGTCTACTTAGGACAACGTCTTGGAGAACATGGCGTGGGTCCCTCTCCTTGACCATTGATACAAAACTCTAAGTAGGAGCTGCGCTGGTCTTGGTGACCATCATTGGCATCCCATCCCTCGGACAGGCCTCAAAGACAAAGTCTTGGAACGCGCGGTCTCCAAATGTCAAGTCGAGGTTCGTCCACTCGACCCTCGGCGTCTTGTTCGGCTTCAGATCTGCGCACTTGAAGTCAAAGTCGCGCACAGTCAACAGGAGAACTGCCTTCATTTCGTCCATGGCTAGGACTTGCCCTAGACAAGCTCGAGGGCCTCGCTCAAATGGACGCCACGCATGCCGTGGACTCTCGTCTCGATCGTACCGGTCCGGATCATATTTCTGAGGATTGGGGAAGATTTCCGGGTCAAGGTGCATGGTATGCTGCACAGGGCATACCATATGGCCTGTGGTAGGGTACTGGCGTCCCTCGTATGTGATGAAGCCTCCAGGTGCTGGAGGCGCGCGGGCAGTGTTCCCAACTGGATAAAACCGAAGCGTCTCTTTGATTACGTTGGTAGTGTAAGGGAGGTCGTTGATCTTGCTCGGATTGTCCTGGAGCATACGGTAGGAGGCGTCGACTCCCGGGCAAAATACGCGATTGTGCTCTTCCCGTAACTTCTCGACAATGTCCTGGTGGACGGAGAGAAACATGTATGTGAAGCACAGCGTGTCTGTTGTCGTACCGGATCCGGCCAGAAGGAGCGTCTTGATTTGAGTTATTGCGGCGTGCATGAACTCTTGATCCAGAGCTTTCGCGGCTCCAACACCAGACCGCTGTACCTCCTGATATCGATCGCGCAAGACAAGATCGACGATACTCAGACCACGTTTTTTGCTTACATCCAGATTGTCTCTCATCAGGATCTCGAATCGCTCCCTAATCAACTTGTCGACGATCGCATTTAGTTCTCCAGTGGCCACACTCCTGCGGCGCCTGGCAGGGATGACCTTTACCATGTTCCAGGGATGATCACGCTCGATAGCAAAAGCACGACATACTCGGTCGAAAGTGTCCAAAACAGGACTACCCTTGGCTTGCGCCTTCAACGACTGCCCAAAGGTCGCGGTGCCGATGATGTCGAAAGTCAGTCGTTTTGTGATTGCCTCGAGCGAGAAAGATTTCCCAGATTGCGCCTTCTCGTTCAGAATCGAGCGGAATGTCATAATCTCCTCTGCTATCATCGGGAGCATGTCTCTGACCTGGGAGACACTGAAAGCTGGGGCTAGCATGTTGTGGAGGTACTTCCAGCGAGGCCCCCCTTCAACCGCGACAATGTTGCCCTCCCCAACGATGGGATCAACCATAACAGCTTCCATTGGGTGCTTGGGGTAGTTGTTGGCAACCGTCATGTGCAAGGCCAGATCTGGATCGGTTACGATGAGCTGTATGGGACCGACCGGCCAAAGATCTAGGTAAAAGAGCCTGGGCAGTTTGTATTTTTGGGCCATGGTTGTAATGGTGTACTGGAAATGCACAGAGCCAGGGTACAAGGCCAGCGTCTCGCCCATGAGCTTCAAATGACCCCAGAAGAAGCTGTGGGGTGGTTTGGGCTGCTCAGATGGTCAGCGGGGCACGAAGTTGAGAATGTATTGCATCAACGTGTTCTCGAGTCGTACCAGGTCTTTGTACCACCGTCGATGCTGAACAAATCTCATCACGCCATAAACGAAGGTTGCGACCACGGCCGAAAACATAGCCGTAGTCAGCGATGGCCGGCTCATGAAGTCCATGGCATGAGTTACGTGCTGTAGCTTCCTCGAATATTTGCTGGATGGGTCAGAGCGCGTCTGCTCGCACGCACTGAGGGTGGAATGAAGTAGGTACGGAGTGTGCGGCGTATGTGGCGTGGTGCGGCGTGATGCGGCGAGAACAATGCTATCGCGTATAAGCGCCAAGAAGCATACGAAATAAATCTCGTCCGATGCGATGCCTCTGTTTCTTTGTCTGAGCGGCTGAAAGGGGCGTCTTGATGTCACCGGAAGTGGAAAGTGTGACGCATCACGTGAGCTAGTTATCGATAAGCGATTCACGCCTCACCAGCCCAGCCCCCTCGTCCCAACCCCTCTCACACGAGGCAGTCCCATCCGAGCAGCCGCCAGAGATGAACGTCACCATCTCAGTTCTTTGAGCCATCGCAGACTCCAATTGCGTCCGTCCGCAAGCGTCATTCCAACATTATGAAGCATTGGTATAATGTAGCGATGCGAACGCGTCTATGGTATCTCATCCCGTGGAATTCGCTCCTTAGCCGCCCGTGTCATGTGTTCATCCAGCAACGACATCAGCACAGGGTCCGTTCCAGCCTTCATCCAGCTCGTGTCGTGAGCCAGCGCGACGTGGAACCCATAGTCCTTTTCCAGAATGCGTATCCTGCTAATGGTGTCTTTTGCAGCACTAATGTCAGCATGCAACGACATCTTTCCGAGTCCGGGAACACAGAATTCCGAGATCTCATAGGTCCCGTCCAACAGTTCCCTGCGCACTGTTAGCCGTCTGTCGTGAAGGCGAGTTGCTCTTCTACCTCGAATGGCAACAGTCGCTCCCAAGAAGAATCCATTCTCCCCCGGCCATTCTTGCCGCAGCGCACATGTTTCCTGCCATGTGTCCTGGCCCTTGCAACACCCAGAAGCTGCCGTCACCAAAGTAATCCATCGCTTTTTCGAACGGACCAAAGGGCACCCATGGACCCGTTAATTCTGCCCATCGTTCGGTGGCATGCTCAGGGTCAAAGAATCGTCCGTCCCACTGCACGCTAGCATCTGCCATATGTCCTGGTGTACATTTGTCCTTGGTTCCCGGCCCAAAGTAAGCTATTGCGTTGGGAAATTCGTCGCGGATCGGCCGGCTATGGTCCCAATGTGCGTGGCTGTCCAGCTTCGTTAGTCGGCGACACCCATAACCTTGTTCTTGAAATCTACCTAAACAATACCGTGTCGATTTGATCCGCGCCGACGCCTCTTTCTGCGAGCTGGTGAACGATCGATTTCCTTGGGCCGACATGGTTCGCTTCGTCGAGCATAAACTTGTTCACCCACGGTGTGTAGCACGAGCGGTCCTTCAAAGTCAGCTTCGCTTGCTGCAGTTAAAGCGGCACCGAGATACGTACTTCCTCAAGACCAAGGTCCCAGAGTATGTGCCGACCCCGATGCGAGATGTAAAAGGCCCAGTCGTACATGCGAAACTTTCCGTTTGCGACTCCGGCATGTAGCTTGGACAGCTCCCCGACGAAGCTCCCTCCATCGAGGAGCGCCAGCTGGACGCACGCCTCGGTTCCTGGTAAACGGCCGCAATGAGGCTCGGCTGCGGTCATCTCAGAAACGCACCCAGAGACATGAAAGGGTGCCTCGGTGGCTTGCACTTGCAGTTGTTCCTTGTACATCGCCTGTGCCATTATCGCCGCGTCGAGACTGCGTTGGTGACAATTCCCCCACATTCCCCATGTGAGCACAGACACTAGCTGTTACTGCCCCACCATTTCAATCAACCCCAATTAGCGGGGTGCGTTGCTTCACCGAGGTCCTCTCATTTAGCTCCGCAGCACTTGATCTCGGCTCTCGTTCTTCCTATAGCAAGCGACCGTCGTTGAACTGCAACCTTGTTTTTCGGCTAGCCTAGGTAGCGCGAGCAAGTACAGTACAATTGTGTGCTAGTGTAGGTCAACTGAGAAAGCTCGCAAAATGGCAACTACTCTTGAGCATTCGAGGTTGGGCCAGATCAAGGGCAATGCCGTCGATGGGACGGTTCAGTTTCTTGGTCTCAAGTATGGATCACTGGAGAATCGCCTTGCTCCGGCTCATGTCGTCTCGACCTACGGACCCGGACCTATAGATGGTACCAATTACGGGTACGTATACCACTGTTGCAAGAAGCTTTTAGCTGATAGTGTAAAGGCCGCCTCCAGTTTCGCCAGCGGCGGCTCTCGAGCGGGAATTCGATTTCATCCAGCACTCGCTACCTGTGCCAGATGTGCCGGCGCAGTCAGACCTGGAAAGCCTGAATCTAAATATTACAGTACCGACATCAAAAGATGGGAGCATCGACACGAATGCGAAGCTGCCTAGCTATGTTTTCATTCACGGCGGTGGGTTCCAAAATGGGTCGAGTTGGTATCCGCATTACAACCCAGTTCCAATTGTCAAGATCTCGACTGAGATTGGTAAGCCAATGATTGGAATCACCATCAAGTAAGCCACCGTTGCTGGAGCAAGAGGGTCTTGGCTGATTTTCGCAGCTATCGCCTTGGTGTGACTGGCTTTTTGACGTCGGAAGAGCTTCGCAAAGCAGGGTACAAAGCAAACAACGGGTTCCACGACCAGAGAATAGCCCTCAAGTGGTTGAAACAGTTCATTAGCGGATTTGGGGGTGATCCGGATGAGATTACCGTCTGCGGCGAGAGCGCTGGAGGACGTATGCAGCTCCCACACTTTTCCAGATCGCGCAATTGACCATTCACAGTGTCTGCTTCAATGATGCTGGTCTCAGAAGAACCACTCATGAAGCGCTGTCTGAGCACCGGAGGAGCGGTGTTGCTTTTCAAACCGATCCCCAAGTTCGTCGCTGAGGTCGGGTACCAGAAGGTCATTGATGCCTTTGGCCTTGCGGACAAGTCGCCGCAAGAGCGTATTCAGACGCTGCTCACTGTCCCCATGGACGAACTTTGGCAAAAGATTCCTCCAGGAACTCCATTACTTCCAGTGACAGACGACGAGACTGTCATAGGCGACCCTACATTTACCAGCGTTTCTTCCAAGGAAGACGACCCTTCATTTCTGATCCCTGGACGAAAGTGGTGTGCAGCCTTTATGATTGGAGAGTCCAAACTAGATGTATGTGTAGCGCGGATAAATTTCCAAGCCAGGACTAATATCCTCTCAGGCCAACATTTTAGCCTGGTTAGGCCTTGATATGCAGAACCCGGGCATCGGGGCAAAATTTGCAACGTCTGTGAAGAAGACGCTGTCGTCACATCCGGAAGCGGCTTCGAAATTGCTGTCGTCTTATAACATTTCCGAGTCGACCAATGACGATGAAGCAATGCTGGCGATATTGCGATTTGCATCCGAGAGCAGCTTCTACGCGCCGGCACTTGCTTTCGCCAAAGGGTGGCCCAATACCAAGGAACACAAATTCTTCCTCTACCACTTCAATGAGGGCAACCCATGGGAGGGAAGGTTCAAGGGCGAGGCTGGCCACATTCTCGACGTGTCGATGCTCTTCCAAAACTTCAACGAGTTCTTGAGCGATGACCAGAAGAAACTTGCTCGACAATACGCCGAAGACTTTGTCACGTTTGTCAACGGAGAGGACCCTTGGCCACCGGTTCAAGGAGACACGATAGGAGCAAGAGTCTATGGTCCTACCAATGAAGGCGTCACGGCCAAGTACGTTGCATCAGGCAAACCAGAGGAAGTGGGCCGCAACGACCGCGTGCTCAAGCTGGGCGAGATGGTAGGCTTCGACGCCATATTGGAGGTCTTTCAAAACTTCTTCCAGGGCCGGTAATGCGCCGTCGATCAGCCAAGCTAGTATCTGCACGGATTGCGACATCGGCCTGGCTTCTGTTACAATGCGTACGCGTCAGACGGAATTTCTGGGCTGGATCAGTTGGATGTATATGGATTCGCAATGAAGATCACTTTCCCCAACATGGCATTCCGAGGCGATTGGAGCATGCGCGGGGAAGTTAGATTGCCCCGCTATAGTTTCCACGCGGAGCTTTCTCCCAACCGCGACGAACAACACTAGCCAAGCCCTCTTATGTGGGGAGCTAAGAGCAGGATATTTCTTGAGCTTCACCGCCCGAGTACAGCATGGAGATGCGATAGCTGTACCACTAGGTTTGTGCCAACAAGGTCGACACCATGGTGCATGTACAATTCAACCCAGAGCTGCTCGGCACGCTCAAGGATAGGGTGGTGGTGCTGACCGGAGGAGCGACGGGGATTGGGCGAAACGCAGTGATTCAATTCGCCGGTAGGCAAGCAAAGCGATCCAGTCATGCTTTTATTGATCCAATTGCAGAAGCGGGATGCAAAGTTGTTTTTGGCGACATCAGCGTTGAGCCAGCCAGAGCCCTCGAATCCCTTCTCGGACCAACAGTGCGCTTCTTAAAGTGCGACACCTCGTCCTACTCCGACCAACTACAGCTCTTTGCTGCTGCCGAGTCAATCTTTGGGCGCATCGATATAGTCGTCGGAAATGCTGGCATGGCCATACACAAAGACATATTTGACCCAAAGTTGGACATCTCGATAGAGCCTAGCATGAAGGAAGTGGAGGTGAATCTTTGCGGCGCTATATTCACAGCGAGGATTGGAATGCACTACTTGAGAAAGAACAAGACTCGCGGAGGAAAAGGAGGCGGCGACTTGGTGCTCGTCAGCAGCATTGCGGGTTTCAAAGAAAGCGGGGGTCTGGCGACGTACTCGGCGAGCAAACATGGGGTCCTGGGTCTCATGAGAGGTTTGCACACTACGGCCCTGCCGGAGGGCATTCGCATCAATGTGATATGTCCGTGGATGACGAGTAGGTTTCGGAGCTTAAAAAAAAATAACAAATGCTGACTAGCCACAGAGACGAGACTTGTGAAGGGAATAGAGGAAGGTTGGCACGAGCTGGGTTTACCTGAGAATGAGCCCGAAGACGTTGCCAAGAGCATTGTCCTCTGTGCTACAGCGAACCGAAGCCGTGAGGGAAAGATCCATGGCGGAGCGAAGATGCCGTTCGCAGGGAAGATTCTATGGATAGCAGGCGGCGAAGCATACGAGATTGAAGACGCCATCCAAGATTTGGAACCACAATGGCTGGGCGAAGAGAACAGTAAAGTCCTCGCAGTAGGACAGGCATATCTCGCCTCGCAAGGAACAAGCTGGGACGCAGACAAGGCCAAACAAACCCCACCAAACAGAACGCCATGACTGTAAGTCTCGATGCTTCATTCCACTTCTGTATATACCTGATAGATCTCCCCACCAACCTACTTATCCCCAAACTCCCACGTCCCATCCTCCCTCCTCCTGCCCGTATCCTCATACCCCTCGGGCAACCTCCCCCCAATATGCAAATACACACTACTCCCATCCCGATCCACACACCTCTGATCCCGACTCGCGCTCTCCCACACCCCCATCGCCGCCTCCGCCATCACCGGCCTCACCCCCACCTGCCTCCCACTCTCGATCCCCAACCCCAAATCCTTAATCATCATCTGCGTCTTGAACCCCGGCCTATAACCCCCCGAACTCGGCACCGTCGGCACCACATTCGGAATCGGCATCACGTGATCGCACATCCAGCTCTGCCCCGTCGAAGCCTTGATCACGCTGTACAGAGCTGCCGGGTCGAGCCCTTGCGCCACGCCGATGGCCAGCGCTTCCGCCGTCGCGAGCATGATCGTCCCGCTGAGGTAGTTGTTCGCGATTTTGGCTGTAAGCCCCGCGCCCAACGAACCGAGATAAAAAAACCGCTCCGGCGCGCCGAGTATGCCTAGCACGCGCGATAGGCGCTGCGATGTGCGTGACGACTCGCCAGGCGCAGAGTGCCCGATCAACATACTCAGGTCTCCGTGCTCGGCGGCGGGGACGCCGCCCTGCGTACACACTCAGTTGGTGAATGCAGAGAGAAGGAGAAGGCAGCTTACAGACACGGGCGTGTCGATGTACGTCCCGATCCCGCGCGCCATCAGAGCTTCGCCTACTTCGCGCGTGCTTGCGACGTCGATGGTGCTGCATTCGCAGAGCAGGCGCTCTGGGTCTGGCGACGCGGCGATGACGCCGTCGGTCGGGTCTAGGTAGACTTTTTTTACATCGGAGGCGCCGGGGACAATGGATATGACGACTTTTGCGTTTTGGGCGGCGGCGCGGGCGGAGGAGGTGGTTTGTATGGGGCCGTAGGAGGCGTGCTCGGATATGAAGCGGGAGCAGGCTGTGGCGCTGATGTCGTTTATGTAGAGCGTGGAGGATGGGGGGGTTTGTTTGCGGATGTTGGAGGCCATGGGGTAGCCCATTGCTCCGAGGCCTGGTGGTGGTTAGAGGGATGGGAGATGGGGGGTGTGGGAGGGGTACCGATGAAGGCGTAGTTTTCGGACATGTTGGATCGATACTGTGCGTGTGAGAGAAGAAACGCTCGATATGGCTATTTTGTTTCTGTTTTTGTGTTTGGAGGTCGTCGAAGGGTCATTGTCTGGGAGCAGCTAGTCCCTGCATGTGCAAGTCCCTGGATGCCATGTGCCCCACATGCTTCCCCTCATCTGTAGATCCCGTCCCATGGTCTGTTTCTCCAAAGTTCGAATCGTATGATTGAGCTAGATGATGGTGCAAGAATGCCTTATCAGGTCGGTAGCAGTGGTGATTACAGCATCCTCGACACTGGATGGAGCCTAGGTCTCTCCGAAACACCGTCAAGGGCCGGCAATCAAGGTTTCAGGCACAACGGTACTTCGTCGCAATATAGATTTAGTGCGGGGCACACAAGATCTTCGTCTCGTAGTGCTGCAGGGGTAGCTCTCGGTGTTCCTGGGTATATCTGAGAACACTGCTTCGAGGTACTTTGGTCCCACAGCAGCTTCCCATACCTCATTCTCAACCAACACTGCCCTGCCTCTCTACCTCACCTCCCCCTTCCAATCCAACCATGCCCTCTTTCAAACCCCTCCGCGTCGGTGTCATCGGCCCCGCTGGCTTCGGCGGCTCCTACCTAACCGTCGAGCTTTTAAACCGCGGCCACACCGTCATCGGCATCTCACGCAACCCGTCCAAAATCGGCACGCACCTCCGTTTCGAGCCTCGCCCCGTCGACCTCGACGCCCTCAACTTCATCGACCTCGCGCCCCATTTCTCCGGCATCGACACGCTCGTTTGCGAATACGGCCCACACACCGCCGGCGCCGGCGCCCTTCTTTACAGTACCTCCCCCCCCTTAATTCCACCCCACCTCCCTAACCCCTACAGTGCCCTTCCTCGAAACCGTCCGCAAAATCATCCTCGCCGTAAAACTCTCCCCAGTGAAATACTTCCTCTTCGTCGGCGGCGCCGGCTCGCTACACGTCCCGCACACCCCCCTCCCCTGCGTCGACCACCCCGACTTCTTCATCGCATACCGCCGCGCCATCGCCACCTCCGAAGCCCACATCGTCTACATGGAAGAGCGGCTCGGCATCATGGGGACAGCGCTACGCGCATATCGCGACGCGCGAATCGCAGAGAGCGAGGGGCGCGCGACGCCCGCGCACAAAGAGGAGATAGCCAAGTACGAGCGCGGGATCAGGGAGAAAGACGCCGCGACGGATTTCATCAAGGCGGGGCGCATGGCGTGGATGTTTTTCGACGGCAATACGTCGTTTCGGTGGAGTTTTGTGTCGCCGAGTGCGTTGTATCGGCCGGGGGTAAGGACGGGGAGGTATGAGGTTAGTGTGGATGATATGGTATTGGAGGGGGAGCAGAAGGAGGGGGAGAGCGTGTTTGAGGGGAGGTTGACGGGGATTGCGGTCGCGGATATGGCGGTGGCGATTGCAGATGAGGTGGAGGGGGAGAAGTTGGTTGGGAAGCATTGGAGTGCGACGGGGGATTTGAGTGTGGATGAGCCGGGGAAGGCATATTTGACGTTGGAGAGTGTGGAGGGGGGGAATAAGTAGGAGCGTGTGGAGATGGGGATGTTGGAAGTGTTGTTTGATTGTTTGGAACCGGGTCCTGCGCTGAATGCTTCGCTAGATAAAGATGCAACGAGAAAAGAAATCTATACTTTGTTCCTTATACTTTTAAACTTGCATTTCCTTCAGATTCTCAGATACCGAGAAGGGTGCCTCCGTCTTTGCCTTGATCTCTTCCACCGTGACGCCCTTGGCGTGCTCGAGCAGTGTTAGGCCGTTGATCCTGTCGACGTCGAACACGGCGAGATCGGTGATGATAGTCGACACGCATTTCTGACCCGTAAGCGGGAAAGTGCACTTGTTAAGGATCTTGGGATTGCCTTTCTTGTCGGTGTGCTCCATTGTGATGACAACCTTTGTTTCAGTGGGGTTGGCAACGAGGTCCATGGCGCCGCCAATACCCTTGACTTTGCCTGGAAGCATGAAGTTGGCGAGGTCTATGACCAGTCAGTGTCGAGTCTTCTCCAAATTGACATGCACAGCTTACCTCCAAATTGGTTCACCTGCATTGCGCCCAACATGGCCACATCGATGCGTCCTGCTCGGATCATGCCAAAACTCTCGTGGCTACCGAATGTGGCTGCACCGCGGATCAACGTTACCGTCTCTTTGCCTGCATTGATCAGGTCTGGGTCTTCCTCGCCCTGCTTGGGAAACCCGCCCATGCCCAAGATGCCATTTTCTGATTCCAGGATGATCTCGACGCCTTCTGGGAGGAAAGCTGGGGCTGCAAGCGGCATTCCAATACCGAGATTGACATACATGCCGTCCTTGAGTTCTTGTGCCGCGCGCTTGATGATGCGCTCGCGTTTCTGGGACGCTTCCGAGGAGCCTGAGTAAGCGTTAGCGGGTTGTTTCGCAATAATCTAGAACAATAACCATACCTCCTTCCAGAAGCGCCTTCTTTTGTTCCTCTGGGTCTTTGTAGAACACCAATCTCTCAATTTTCTTGTCCTCGGTGCTCTTGATGACCCTCTTGACATAGATTCCCTGCAGATGGATGTCCTCGGGAGCGATCTCGCCGTATTCCACAATTTCATCGGCCTCGACGATTGTCATTTTGGCGTTCTTGCCCATGGCCTCGTTGAAGTTGTTCTGAGCTTTCCTGAACTGGCAGTTTCCAAGCCTATCTGCTTTCGCGACCTTGACGAAGGCATAGTCGCCGTAGATGGCCTCTTCCATCACATATGATTTACCGTTGAATTCGCGGGTCTCCTTTGCTTTGGCCATTATTGAAACGGTGCCGTCTGTGTTGTAACGTACGGGGAGCTCGCCAGTTTGGACTGCTGCATGTCAGCGACATCTTCCTTCCAATTCCAGCACTGTGATGATGTGTACCTATCGTGCCATACGCTGCAGGAGTGTAGAAAGCTGGGACACCTGCTGCTCCAGCCGCGCACTTTTCAGCAATTGTTCCCTGCGGCGTCAACTCCAAGTCTAGTTCGCCCTTCAGGTACATTCTCTCAAACGTCTTGTTGTCTCCAATGTAGCTCGCAATCATCTTGCCAATCTGTTTCGTGTCTAGCCATTGTCCCAGCCCAACTCCCGGCATTCCAGCGTTGTTGCTGACGACTGTAAAGTTGGTGAGGTCTGATCGGTCGCGCACCGCGTTGATGAGGGTGTTAGGTACGCCGCTGAAGCCAAAGCCGCCCACAAGCACCGTGGAATCTGACTTCATGTCCTTGAGCGCTTCCTGTGCTGATGGGTAAATTTTGTTGATCCGGCCTCGGAATGAGGTGCTTGAGAAAAAGCGCACGGCAGGCCCGCTACGGCGAGCCGCGAAGAGAAGTGTTCTTTGCATAGTAAAGGCTGTGGGTATCGTCGTCGTGAGAAATAGAGGGAAGCCGTCCAGGAATCTCGAATGGCTCGGAAGGTGTCAATGACGCCGTAAGCTGCTCGATGGATGCTTCACGACTTGGGGGCGCAATGGCAAGTTGTATACTATCCCAGAAACTCTTCCGGCGCCTCCACAGCTCTCGATGCAGAACTTCCGCTGAAGAACCACGTCCCTACAATCTTCGGTGCGGAGTAAAGCTCCCCCACACGCGACTTTCGAGAGGTTGCGTTCTTCCCGCAATTGGGCCCTAAACTCTTTTCGTCCAACCGACGCAAATGCCGAGCCGATGCCGGTGGACTCCGTGTGCTCCACATCACCGCCGTGGGAGAACCCTTATCCGGAACACGACGGGAACAAAGAGTGTTGGCGTGAGGATTCCGCCACGGAAAAGAGTGAAAGATTCTGCTGGGGTGCTCGGATAAGGCCCCGACGTCACCGCATGTGGAGACGGTTTTCCGTCATTGCGCGGCGAATGCAGAGCTGTGATTGGCCAGCTCGGAATAAACGCCATAAAGAAGAGTTGCTTCTGTTTACTTTCTGTTGGATACACTATCTACAAGAACAGTAGGGTCATTTCAATACAAACCGTGCACAATCTTTTTCACTAAGAGGTGGTCAGTCGGGCCTTGCACTCAACACTGTACAGTGATGACATAGACTTACGATTCTGAAAGTCCTTGTGCTCCTTGCTGTGGAGAGCACGGCTTGCGATAGCTTCTTCCTCGGCATCTCCAGTAGGAACATTGTACTGCTTTCGAGTTAGTCATGTTTTGGCTCCCGAGCGGCTGACCTACGGCTGTCAAGGTGGTCTTGTGTCCCAGCGTCTCAACAAGCTCAGCAATCGCGTCGGCCACTATGTGTGTATCTTTCTCGTCACATCCAGTGCTATGTTTGCCAATGTAGGGAACTATTCTCGCAATCTGCTTGGCCTCTTCCGCGTTTGTCGCTTTGAAATGGACCGTCGGTGCCAAGCTCAAGCAACTGGTGATGCCATGAGGAATGCCGTATGTTGCGCCTAGGGCATGTCCAATGCTGTGGCTGAGACCAACACCGCCCGTGTACAAGAAGGGGAAAAGAGACGCGTAGCATGCGAGGAACAGCTTTGTTCGGATGTCGGCATCGTCGGGATTGGCTTTTGACTTTGGGAGGTAGGTGAAGAGGTCGTGGATAGCCTCAAGACACATGCGCTTCGTGGGTATCTCGGACGCGAGGGGGTGATACATAAGTTCGACAGCATGGTCCAGGGACCGGATCCCAGTACTTGTCCAGAGGTTCAATGGCGTGTGGAGAGCGATTTCGCCATCGTAAACAACAGCTACACCGATTAGATAAGTTCGACTAGGCTTTCCTTGTGCACTTACCTTTTGGGACGAGTTCCGGGTGGCTGACGGCAATCTTGTGCTTTTCCTCGGTTGTGAAACCAGCATTTTGCGTTGTTTCTGCCACGCTCAAAGTCGTGGGAACTGCGATGCTTGGAATCCATTTCCCAGTTTCTTCATGTATGTTGTATGCAATTGCTTTTGCTGAGTCGACTGGTGATCCGCCACCTATCGATATCAAAACATCGCACCCCGATTTTGCCATCAACCCTGTGGCCTCTCGAATGTCTTGGATGGGCCTGCTCCGCGTCAACGAACAGTTCTACCAGAATGGGTAGCTTCACACACGCATGCTGCCCGATCTTACTAAATGTTCCACCATGCACTGAGCCTAGAGACTGCTCAATCTCTTTAATCACGGGAGTCTTCTCGTAAAGTGAGCGGCCGGTGATGATGAATGCTTTCGTGCCGCCGAGCTCTGCCACAACATCGGCGAGCTGTTTACTTGTTCCTGCTCATGTGTCAGCTGAAGCGAAATGACACGAAACGAAGCCGTACCCTTCCCGTAAATCAAAAGCTTGATGGGCGACGCGCGGTAGACGCCCTTCGAAGAGGAGTCGACGCTGCCATTCTGGTACTTGGTAGGCAAACTCATGGTGGAAACTGGTCTTTGGACTGGGTTGAGAGCAGATGGCCGCAAAAGGAAATTTCGAAAACGAAAAATCCTTCTCATCCAGATCCGAACAATCCCGCTGCATCGTCGAAAGTCCGTCATGGAGGGGTAGCTCCGAGCTCGCCCCACATCCATGTTGCCCCGCCACTGTGCCCTGCATCAAAGCGTTGAAACGGCAGTTTCGGCTCATCGAAAATACGTCGGTGCTCGAGCTGTCGCGAACATGCCAACATCGTGGTCATTGTGAAAATACGAGAGCATGGCGACTTTCAACAGAGCCGCTCGCAATTTGCTGCAGAAGTCTCCCAATGATGTAGTGCTGCTCTCTGCTGTGCGATCGCCCATAAATCGAAGCTTCAAGGGAGGCTACAAAGATGCCCATCCAGAAGATATCCTGATGCCTGTAAGCGAAACATGCATTGGTCCTTGTCTACATACTGATTGCGGCCAGGTGATGAAGGCTGCGGTGCAGCGCGCCAACATCAACACTGCAGATGTCAACGATGCGATGATTGGGAACGTGCTGGCAGAGCTGGGCTTTGCGAAGACTGGCCGAATGGCTCTCAACCATGCTGGGTTCCCAAATTCGACCACATTCCACACCGTCAACCGCCAATGTTCAAGCAGTCTCCAGGCCATTACGCACATATCGCATTCCATCATGGTCGGTCAGATCGACGTGGGGCTTGCTGGAGGTGTCGAGAGCATGTCCAGGAATTACAACTCTCGTGGAGTGCCCACTGACGTCTCCCCAACTTTGCTCGGATCAATGGTCAAGGACGCACGTGATTGCCTTATGCCCATGGGAGTAACCTCGGAAAACGTCGCAGAGAGGTATGGCGTTGACCGCAAGGCTCAGGACGAGTATGCTGTTCGAAGTCACGGTAGGGCAAGTCGGGCCCAGAAGGACGGACGCTTCGACTGGGAACTGGTGCCAGTTACGGTTCAGCGAATCGACGATGCGACAGGTCAGCCCACCGGATTCGAGGTGACAAAAGACGACGGCATAAGGCATGGCCTCACGTACGAAAAGGTCTCCACATTGAAGCCTGTATTTGGAGAAAATGGCAAGAGCACTGCAGGAAACTCGTCTCAGATATCAGACGGCGCTTCGTCGACAATCTTGGCGAGACGTTCATGGGCCGAAGAGCGCGGACTGAAGCCTCTGGGCCGGTTTGTTGGGACCCAGATCAGCGGTTGCGCACCAGACGAGATGGGTATTGGGCCAATCTACGCGATACCGGCGTTGTTCAAATACACCGGGGTTGAGCAGAAGGATGTGGATGTCATGGAGCTCAACGAAGCCTTTGCTAGCCAGACGATTGCTTGCATCCGGGCGTTGGGTCTCGATGAGGAAAAGGTCAACCCGAATGGAGGTGCGATTGCTTTGGGCCATCCGACAGGTGCGACGGGGGCTCGCCAGACGGCAACCCTTTTTGCCGAGCTTCAGAGACAAGACAAGGAGATTGGCGTGGTCAGCATGTGTGCCAGCACTGGGCAAGGTGTCGCATCGCTCTTCGTCAGGGAGTCGTAGAGGGGATTTGATGTTGGCATCGGATGGAAAGGTAGGGAGGGGGTTAAGCTATAAAGGACGCTGTAACGAAGGACAACGGGCAATAGAATGCCTCAAAACGATTGAATTTGCCAGAACGATGCCATTGACGCGCGATATCAACAGTCTGACGCGTGGCAGGCACGGTCGACGTGGTCATGTGCCCCTAGCCCCATAAAGAGGACACTAGGGGCACAGACCGGCATCGGCTCCCTTTGGCTTCCCCACACGCATGCTGCTGCACACCCGCCACATTTTTCTGCCTCTGCTTCTTCAGTTTCCTTGTGATTCCCGTTTCCTTTTTTTCCTTCCGTGCATATCTCCATCTGTCATTTTTACTGCCATTGAGCGTTTAGCCATGTTCCTACTCCGTCGAGCTCCTCTGCGGGCAATTCCCAAATTTGCTGCTTCCCAGCCCAGACGGCATCTGGGGAGCGTGAGCGCAATTGATTCTGCCATCTTCAGAACTCTGTTTGGAACCGACGAGATTCGAAAAGTCTTCGACGACAAGGCGTACCTGAACCGATGCGTTGATGCAGAAACGGCTTTGGCCCGCGCCCAATCAAAATGCGATGTCATCCCATCACACATTGGCGAAATTGTCACCTCCAAGTCAACCAGTGCCGAGCTCGACTTTGACAGGATACGTCGGGAGACCGAAATCGTTGGCTATCCTATCCTTCCGCTGATTCGACAGCTTTCGGCCTTGTGTGGCGAAGAAGCAGGGCGATACGTGCATTGGGGAGCAACCACACAAGATATCATGGACCTTGCGAGTATGCTCCAGATGAAGGAGGGCTTGGAGATTGTCGAACGAACGCTTCGCTCTGTCATCAAAAACCTCGAGACTCTCTCAGCGAAGCATCGTGATACGCCAATGGCGGGTAGAACCCATCTGCAACACGCTCTGCCAATTACCTTTGGACACAAGTGTGCAATCTGGCTTTCTGGCTTCCAGAGACACCTGGAGCGCCTCGAGCAGCTGAAGTCGCGCGCACTCATGGTCCAGTTCGGCGGTGCTGCAGGCTCTCTAGCATCTTTGGGATCTGGGGACGATGGCATTCGAGTGCGCAAAGAGATGGCGAAAGATCTGGGGCTCACCGATCCCCCTATTACGTGGCATGTCGCAAGAGACGGCGTCGCCGAGATCACCAACTATTTAGCTCTGGTCGGAGGAAGCCTGGGCAAGCTCGCGCTTGATATCATCATCATGTCATCCAACGAGCTGTCTGAAGTGTCGGAGCCGTTTGTCCCACACCGAGGCGCGTCTTCGACAATGCCTCAGAAGCGCAACCCAATCTCGAGCGAAGTCATCCTCGCAGCTTCTAAAATTCTACGCTCAAATGCGGGGCTGGTACTGGACGGCATGGTTTCCGACTTTGAGCGCGCATCTGGACCATGGCACTTGGAATGGGTTGCCGTTCCGGAAAGCTTCGTCATCGCCGTGGGTGCGCTCAACCAAGCCGACTTTGCTCTCTCTGGGCTTGTTGTGAACCCCAAGAAGATGCTCGACAATTTGTATTCCACGCGAGGACTCATCGTCGCCGAAGCAGTCATGATGGGTCTTGCTCCACACGTTGGTCGGCAAAAAGCGCATGACATCGTTTACGAGGCCTGCAAAGAGAGCATCGAGAACGACACGAGCCTATTGGACGCGTTGAAAACGCGATCAGAGGTCACTGGCAAGATATCCGACAGTGCATTAAGTTCGTTGTGCGATGCAAAGAATTATCTCGGTTCCTGTGGTCTGATGGTGGACGAGGTTCTCGCCGCATCCCGATAGTCAGCAAATTCCAGGGTATCTATCTTTAGCGATATTGGACGCATTGGCATATGCGGCGTAGTGCTATCGAAACACTTCCAAAACTTGCGTGGTAACATTTGTAGTTTTGTTATCCAGTTTTCTTGTTCTGTCAAGGGCCATGAATCTGAATCAGCTCGTCGGGTTGGTAAACGGCAGAAATGAAGCATGGAAAAGTCTCATTGTGAGGGAAGTGGAGGCTCACGGAAGAGATCCCAGGGTCGTAATCTTCATGATAATCTCGCCACGATACGCCTTCATCTATGTGTAGCCCAAATACTGGTGCTCAACTCAAAATTGCATGGGCGAAGACGGCCCAGCTGCATTTCCTCATAATTCACACCCCATTATCCCGGTTACAGTTAATCTGCCCGCTGACTTTGGCACGCTTTGCACTGTGGCGGGTCGGCTTGAGGGGACAACACCCCGCCGTCTGCTACTCAGAACCGGGCCGCCCCACATCAGGCGCGATCCACACCACTCAGCTTTGAACGGTAATTTCGAAACCATGCATCCGAGAACGTGGATGCATCACTATAAGGCGCGTTCTTTTCATACAGGGTGACTTTCCCCAGAACATCACACTTCATCACACAACATGCCTGAATTCAAAGAACGAAAACTCGTCACCGATCCTCAGAAGGCTTTTCATTTCACAGATCTTCAAAGACTCAAACCAACCCGAGAGAACGACCCTTACGAATACCAGGCAGGATGGGGGAACCGATTCGTCTCAGAGGTCATTCCGGGCACCCTTCCCGTCGCGCAGAATAACCCCCATGAAGTTCGATTTGGATTGTACACAGAGGGCATCACATACTCGGCCTTTGCTGCCCCAAGGCATTCAAATTTCAGCACATATATGTACCGCGCGAGGCCTGCTGCTGCTCACCGTACGTTCTCAACCTATTGGTAAACATCACTAACCCAGGGCAGAGGGATATGCTTCATTCGAAACAAAATCCAACGTTGAGAACTGCTTTCTCTCTGTCAATCCAAAGGTTGAGACTCTGGCAGAGCAAGCAGAATGGTCGCCTTTCAAGCTTCCCCAGGAAGGCGAGAAGATTGATTTTGCAGATGGTCTCCACACTCTCGCAGGAAGTGGAGACCCAAACATCAAAGAAGGCCTGGCACTTTACGTTTACATGTTCAACTCAAGCATGGAGGGGCGAGCATTCTGCAACACCGATGGTGACTTCCTTATCAGCGGCCAGCTGGGCACTCTCGACATCAAGACTGAGATGGGCATGATCTTTCTCCAACCAGGCGAGATCTGTGTGATACAGAGAGGCATTCGATTCTGCATGAATCTCGCTCCAGGCACGGATGCAGCACGCGGCTACATTACCGAAGTGTGGGGATCCATGTGGGAGCTCCCAGACCTCGGTCCATTGGGAGGCCACGGGTTGGCAAACCCCCGCGACTTCTTATATCCGGTTGCAGCTATTGACGACGATCTTCACGTGCCCTATCAGATCGTCAACAAAATCAACGGCAAGCTCGTTGCAATCAACCAGGACCACAGCCCGTTTGACTTGCTTGCTTGGCACGGTAACGTTGTTCCGTACAAGTACGACCTCACAAAGTTCTCTTCGCAAAACTCGACATCGATCGATCACACAGACCCATCGATCTTTTGCGTCCTGACGGCCAAGTCCCGAGACCCCGTCACTCCTCTTGCAGACTTCCTTTGGTTCGGCCCTCGATGGGACGTTGCCACCAATACTTTCCGTCTGCCATACTTCCATCGCAATTCTGCGTCCGAGTTTCTCGCCTGCTTATACGGCAAAGGTCTGGGTCGTAGCGATGATTTCCAGCCCGGCGGCGGCAGCTTCGAAGGCAGCCATACCCCGCATGGTGGCTTCCACGAGGGCTATCAACATGGCATGAAGATCCAGGAGAGCTTCCCGGAGAAGATCCTAGAAGATCAATTGACCATCATGATTGAGTCGAGCCGCCTTTTCCTTTGGACAGAGTACGCTCGCAAAGGCTGTGGAACTATTAGCACTCATGGCACAGACTACAAAGTTTGGGATGCACTTCCTGTACGTAGCTTTCTGAATAACCAGTCTGATCATACTGACATGAACAGGACCGCTTTTCTGCCAACCCAAGAGCCAAAGAGCTCCTCGCCAAACTCAAGGAAGACAAAATCGCCGAGAAGAAGCGCCTTGCCCCATACTACTTCGGCGGCTTCTCGAGCGGCGCAAACACCAGCGCAACAGAAGGCGTGCACTCCAAAGAACTCAAACCATACCTCAACGGCGCCGCCGAAACAAACGGCACCACAAACGGCGTACACTGAGCGTATATCACCTGTCACAAGTAGGCTTGTCTCTTCTTTCTCGGTCGGCGCCTCTCCGTTCCACAACATGCAGTCCCCAAAGCCGTATATCCAAATCTCAAATAGGCAACGCAACCGGTCGTTTTGGCCCTCTAACGTCTCTGCATCTCTCTCTCTCTCTCTCTCTGCATGCGTGCCACGCGAGTGCCTTTTTCCCGTCCGTGCGTCCCGTTCCTGAGAGGACCCCACATGCTACATGTGGGGCCGCAAATATTCGACGCTGCGACCGATTGTGCTATAACACGTCAAACAGCTGCGATGCGTGCTCGATAGCGACAAAAAACATGAATAACTTTGCAATGCTCGGTGCGAGGGTGCCGGCACTGCGTGCGGCGCTTCGCCGGCCTGGGACTGTGGCGCCGAGGGTTTGGGCGGGGCGGGAGACGAAAGGGAGGGCGATTGCAAGTCAGGTGGACAAGAAATTGGTAGAGAAGCTGCCATTGGCTGGAATTAGGGTGCTGGATATGACGAGGGTGCTTGCAGGGGTGGGTTGGTGCTCTTTTGGGTGAGGTGTGCACGACATGAGCTGACGCGCTGCAGCCATACTGCACGCAGATACTTGGGGATCTAGGGTATGTTGTCGTTGTGGTTGATGATGGATGAAATATATGCTGATGGCTTGCTAGGGCCGAGATTATCAAGATCGAGCATCCGACAAGAGGAGATGATACCAGGTCCTGGGGACCGCCAGATGCTCCGTATACAGATGGAGTCGAAAGGCAGTTTCCAGGCGAGAGCGCGTACTATCTATCCGTGAGCTCCCTTATTCCTATATACATATGCTGAGCAGAACTCTAACCACCCTCCCAGGTAAACCGCAACAAGAAATCCCTCGGCCTCTCCTTCAACAACCCCAGCGGCATATCCATCCTCCACAAGCTCGTTCAAAAATGCGACGTGCTCGTCGAAAACTACCTCCCCGGTAGCCTCACAAAATACCACCTCGACTATGCCACCCTCAACAAACTCAACCCCTCCCTCATCTACGCCTCCGTCACCGGCTACGGCCAAACAGGCCCCTACAGCGCCCGCGCCGGCTACGACGTCATGGTCGAAGCCGAAATGGGCCTGATGCACATCACCGGCGAGCGCGACGGTCCCCCCGTCAAAGTCGGCGTCGCGGTAACAGATCTCACAACCGGCATGTACACTGCCATCGGCGTGCTAGCCGCGCTGTACTCGCGCCGCGATACAGGCCTCGGGCAATGGATCGACGCGTCGCTGAGTGACTGCCAAGTCGCAAGTCTGGCGAACATTGCGAGTTCGGGGTTGATAAGTGGCAAGCCGGATAGCGGGCGGTGGGGGACGGCGCATGCGAGTGTGGTGCCGTATCGGGCGTATGCGACGCGCGATACGAATATCGCTGTTGGGGGGTGCAATGACAAGCTCTATGGCATCTTGTGTCGATTGCTGGATCGTCCGGAGTGGATTACGGATGCGAGGTTTGTGACGAATGCGTTGCGGGTGGCGAATCGGGATACGTTGGACAGGATGGTGGAGGATCGGCTGAAGACGGAGACGACGGAGTATTGGTTGGGGGTGTTTGAGGGGAGTGGGATGCCGTATGCGGCGGTGAATGATATTCAGGGGACGCTGAATCATGAGCATGTGTTGGCGAGGGGCATGATTGAGGAGGTGGAGCA
Organism: Polyplosphaeria fusca; assembly: GCA_010093805.1. NCBI lineage: Eukaryota > Fungi > Ascomycota > Dothideomycetes > Pleosporales > Tetraplosphaeriaceae > Polyplosphaeria > Polyplosphaeria fusca. Next base: position 85,754 of record ML996223.1, read on the forward strand.
TAAGGCGGTGGGGAAGATTAAGTTGGTTAATCATCCCGTCAAGTATTCGAGGGTTGAGCCGAAGATTAGATCGCCGCCCCCGTTGTTGGGGGAGCATAGTAGTGAGGTGCTGGGCGAGGTGTTGGGGTTGGGAGAGGAGGAGATTAAGGATTTGAAGGGGGAGGGGACGATTGCGTAGACTGGTCATGTTTGCATTACTTGCATTGCTGGTTGCATTATTGGGCGTTCTGTTTTGTGGGATTTGTCGATGGAAGCTAGAGGTTGAGGCAGTTACATGTCGTTCTTGGGGTCATGTTCACCTTCACAATGCATTTACAATAAGCTTTGATTCTTATGCCAGCATTTCTTAATTGGCAGTATTACATTTAGGATTTTCCATTCAAGGGCTTCATAGATGGTTGATAGAGCTCGAAGTATCACGTTGGATGCTTTATTTTTATGTTTAATGTTTATGAGCTTTGCAAATAACGTTAGATGGTAAAGCTCAAAGTATTGCATTCAATTTTCAAGTTCGCGTTTCCTCCGCTGTCTATTCAGAATCCGCCCGTGACTCATATCGGCGCTGTTTGTTCAGCTCTCGCGGAATTCATGCGGAATTGCATTTCCTCCCTTCCGTCCGGACAACGTTGTCCACGTCTGTTACTCACCAAGGTCTCAGTGTTGTCTCGTCACACCCCTGCACGTCGTCGTGCTCGACCCCCACCACATTCATCCCACATTGCCATCCACGGCGCTAGCCCCACATCCGCCCTCCCCACAAGATCTCCAACGCCACCCCTGCCGCAACATGGCAATTTAGATACCGAGAGCAAGGGCCTCCATCCCTGCAAATGCATATGGAGATATCTACGAAAAGCTTGGAACGAGTGGGGGAGCTGTGTGCGGCGGTCTTGGGTTTTTGAGCTTCTGCCGTTGGCGGTCCGGCTCAGAACTGGGTCCAAAAACCAAACTGTTGTTTTAGGAAGTGCGCAACACGGCGACAAAAATCGAGAAGCGCGAGGTAATGGCGATGGCGCCGCAAGAGAGGCCCAAAACATTGCCGTTCCGGTACCAGTTTGCTGCTGGAGCTGTGGCGGGCATATCGGAGATTCTGGTGATGTGAGTTTCTGTCCTGTAGACTTGAAGCGCTGAGCTAAGAATGTAGAAAGGTACCCGCTTGATGTCGTGAAGACGCGAATACAGCTACAGCATGGAAAAGCGGTCGACGGGGAAGGCTACACAGGCGTGATTGACTGTTTCAGAAAGATCGTGAGAAATGAAGGGTAATGAGGTTTCCTCTCCCTTGGAAAAGAATGTAGCACTGAGCTGACATGTTTTAGGGCCTCGCGGTTGTATCGGGGGATGCTAGCTCCTATTTTCATGGAAGTCCCCAAGCGCGCGATCAAATTCTCCTCAAATGACACCTTTGGCCCGTTATACCAGAGACTGTTCAAGTCGCCGACGATAACACAACCGCTGGCTATCCTGACAGGTGCCAGCGCTGGCGCAGTAGAGTCTCTCGTCGTAGTTCCATTCGAACTGGTTAAGATTCGGCTGCAGGATAAAACTTCGGCGTCCAGATACACTGGCTTGATGGACTGTCTAGTTAAAGTTGTGAGGCACGAAGGTCCACTCGCGCTGTACAACGGTTTCGAGGCCACGCTCTGGAGACACATCGTCTGGAATGCAGGGTACTTTGGCTGCATCTTCCAAGTGCGAGCCCAGCTCCCGAAACCTGAGGCAGCCAGTAACCCTAAGCTTCAAAAGACGATGAACGACTTGGCAGCTGGATTCGTCGGAGGCATCGCAGGAACAACACTAAACACACCGCTCGATGTGGTGAAGAGCCGCATTCAAGCCGCGGCTAAGGTCGAAGGCGTACGAGCAAAGTACGAATGGGCGTGGCCAAGTCTCGCCATTGTTGCGAGAGAAGAAGGATTCAGAGCGCTATACAAGGGATACGTTGCGAAAATATTGAGGTTTGGGCCAGGTGGAGGCGTGTTGCTCGTGGTGTATTCAGCCGTAGTTGATATGTTGGCCAAGGTTGCGTAGCTAAGCACAGATGGTAAGCTGGTCAAGTCAAAAAGACGTGATCCCAGTCCTATGACAGTCCATGAAATGATGGCAATCTGTGTCAGATATTTTGCATAAAGTATCAACACATGGCGTGAAAGGATACCAAATCAACAATAAAATCCTAGAGTAAGGTTGTCATACTTGGCTTAGCGAGCCAAGTGAGCTTGACAAATGTTCTGAGGCGGTGACACATCTGTGTCCGTGTCGATGCAGAGTAACAGTCGACATGGCTATATGGTAAAGAGTCTCGGAAGATGTGGGAGTCTGTGATGCCAGAAATGCTGCCCTGCCGCAACCAAGATTTGGATTCGAAATTCGCTTGCGCCGGGTACACCAGCCGACCGGGCGGGCACACGAGGTCTTGATTGTTCACGACGGCGACGGAAGAGGGCAGGGGTGCCCAAGCACCCGAGATAAGTCCTATAGCCCGAAGCTGTAATGCACCAGGTTTGACAGCTCCGTCGTATGCAGTCTATATGAAAGGTGCTTGATCGACGGGCGAGATGAGCCAACAGCTGATACTGATGACGACTTGAAACGCATAGATGAAGGCTAATAACAGATGTTCCGTCAATCAGGAAGGTACTAATTGATCAGTTCCTGTTCTGTACAGCTTCTGGAAGACGCGCAGAGGATTGTCAGCCGGGGATGGCCACGACGTGCCCCACATTTGAGGAGAGGTGGTGAGGCGGGTTGGGCGTAGTCCATGGGACCGTGGACGGGCGCCAGTCATCTGACGACGAAACGTCAGCTGGCTCGGCGCGTAGTAGGTCCCAACTATGCAGGGCATCCAAGTGCAGAGGCGCTCGGGATGTCAGTGCAGGCGTCGTCGACGGCAAGCAGCGGGTGCGAGAGGTCGATCGGGTGGCAGGGCGGGCGCGGATCGGACTAGCAACGGTGCGTCGGTGAGGGTCTTGAGGTGATATGCAGGCGCCGCAATCTCAACGGCTGGTCTGCAGCTTCTATATCGCGCGTGTAGATGAAGGAGAATGAAGGGGAGCGATGCATGGCCGCGAATATTGGGTCTAGCCGAGTCATGGGTCGCACCTTCCCCGCATTCACATCCCTGGCCGCGACTTCCATCCCGACACGAGATTCGCGCCCCCTCCCGGCATTTCACACCTCCATCAGCTCTTCAAAGACCCTGCGCCACCATTGCCTACTCGTCGTGGGCATCGTGTGCCTGCCGGAGCCCTGCCTATGGCCTTGAAACAATGCAGCTTGTGCGACAGGAAGTTCACCAAGCTCGAGCACGTCAAACGACACGAGCGATCGCGTAGGCCAGCAATTGACTGCCACTCGAGTCCTCCACCCTCTAACCGCCTTTGTAGACACGAGAGAGCGACCCTATGAGTGTCCGACGTGCAAGAAACACTTTTCGCGCAGGTACGGCCCACGCCCATTGAAAACTCTGAGTGCTAGTGTCCAACCGTGAACAGCGACGTCTTGTTCCGCCACTGCAAGGGACACGCCCAAAACGCCCTCAATCGACTGAGCAACAGCCAGCAGAACGGCTCCGACGGGAACCCCAAGCAGACGCCTCGCCCAACTTCGCAGCAAAACGAAAACGCTCCTATCTCAGCATCCACGCCTCAGCTCCAACACGACCCAAGCCTCTCCCCGTTGTCGCGGAGGAGAAGCTCGCAGCAGATACACCAGGTCAACGGGGGAAACCAACACATCCCCAATTCGTCCCCAGCCATCAATGTGCGACGGCCGTCCATTTCTCAGCAACCCCAGTCTCCCAGCGACGGCCGGATAGAAGCGCTGATCAATGCTGCCCAGCATCTCGAGCCGACACCGGACGTAGCCTGGCGGTCACCCTCTCCAATTCACCTCTCTGGCGATAATGACCGTTTCTTGACTCGCGCCCAGGACAACATGCCTCCTCCCATCGACCCCGCGATCGATATGCTTTCCTTCTCTCCAAACGGCCACGTTTCCAGTCTGGACCAATGGGCATTTGAGCTTGTGCAGAGCAACCATCCGCTCCCGAATCGAACGCCTGCTGATGCGCTACAAACATGGCTCTTCCCGCTGGATAATGACCTCTTGGCTTCCGGATCGACGCACATGGCCATAGACCAATTTGATCACGATGGATTCAGGCACCCGGCAGACAGCCAGGGCAGTCCTTCTGGAAGCAGCGTCTCCATAGCTAGCAGGATACCGAGGGAGAGATTCGCGCGCGTGGAAAGCTGCTGGCCGTCGCGGAATCGGAAGTCGACTCGGCTAATGCCAACCTTGTGGCAAAATATGGTCACGTGCGACAGCACAAATATTCTTTCCGAGGTCCCGCCCGGCATTATCGAGACGCCGATAAGCGAGCGTGAGAGGAGAAGCTCACGCTGGGGCCTTGATGAAGAGTGCAGAGATACGCTGCAAGGAGCACTAAACAATGCTCCACAGATGCAAACCCCACTCAGAGCAGAGCTCTACGGCGATACCGCATCTTCTAGTGGTGATGCAGGGGCTAGTCCTGGTGGGGACAGTGTCCAATTCCCACCTGCAGAGATTCTCGACATCGCAATGGAAATGTACCTGTATTACTTTCATCCCACTCTTCCGATCATACACATACCGACCTTTTCGGCGAAAAATGCTCCTCGGACGCTTTTGTTGACCATGTGCTTGATCGGGCTCAGCATCTTGGGCACCGCTGGCGCGTCAAAGTTTGTCACGAGGACATTTCCTGTAAGCAATTCTGATCCTGACTGATTGCGCAACCACTGATATGAAATAGACGGTATTGCAAATGGTGTCCTCGGAGCTGCAGTTATTGTCAACGAACGAATACCCCCCGCAAAAGCAACTGCGAATCATAGCCACTTCTCTACTTGCCCTGAACCTTGCATCTATCACAGGAAGGAAGAGCAGGATAGCGCACGCAGAGAAGCTCTATAATGACCTGCTCACGGTGAGTCTACATGGGCTCTCTACAAATCCTTCAACTAAGACTTTCAGATTGCCCAAAACCATGGACTTTTCTCGGCAAATGAGAGTCCACCGCCAGACTGCATGCTCGACGAGATCATGGACATTGATGCTCGATGGAAAGCGTGGAGTAGGGTCGAATGTGTGAAGCGGTAAGCAAAAGCGCTTCTCAATCTCAAGCTGTTACTGATCGCAAGAAGAATAATTGTCGGCCTTTTAGAATCGGACTGCTGGTACGCTGCGTATCTGTCAGCTGCCCCAATGATTCGGCCTGAAGCTGTGCAAATGCTGCCCCCATCCGAATACAACCTCTACCATGCAAATTCGCCTACGAAGTGGTTCCACTTGATTCAACGCGGCTCCCGGATTCACACGAATCGAATCACACCCTCGTACCTACCGACGCCGGGCCTAAAGCTGGACTCTACAAGCTTTCGCAGCCTTCTTACTCTACTATTGCTGAGAACATATGAAGCCAATGATCGCTTAGCAAACGCGAGCGCTCCACAGAAGCATCACGAGCCGTGGAGAGCGTATGCAGAGGATCTTCGAAGTCGCGAGCTGATACCTCTCTTGATCAACCTTTCGTCTTCGTCCATCGACGCTTTGAGAACAGCAGACTTGAACTCTGCAGCTTTATGGCACGCATCCTGCATGATGCTTGGTGCCAACATTCGATTCTTCGAGCTGGCCGCTGGTCGAGCGGGTCCGGGACCAGCCGTGACGGCGCTGGAAGATATATCTGCCTGGGCGCAGACCCCGTCGGCACGACGATCCGTGATCCACGCGGCCCAGATCTACAAGCTCCTCTTCGATCGCAAGGTATCCGACATTGTCAATCCTCACAGCGTGCTAGCTCTTTTCCATGCTGCGCTCGTGCTTGGTCTTTACATCTTCACTGTACCCGCATCTACCATAAGCTGCGGCATGAACGACAACTGCATCGAGCTGCTTGAGATTGTCGATTGGACTTCGATTGGTCATGTTGGACTCATGGAGAGCCCGACCACACCTGCTACTCCTCTTGTATTCGGCGACGGCTCTGCAATGAACTTCATCCGCAACGGCGGCCCATTCAGCATAACTGGCATCGCAATGGAGGGAGGTTACCTCGCGGCAAGGAGGACGCTCTTGCACTGTGCCGATTTAATGGACGGCATGGGCCGGTGGAAGAGCAGGACGTTTTCGCAGATCCTGCACATCATGAGTGACGATTTGACCGAAGTGGACGCGCCGGATAGCGATGACGCATGACGGTTACCATCCTCCTCCTTGTGTATGTCCATCACTGAGCTGCGAGATACCTGGGGAAGAGGATAGGAACCTAAAAAACGTAACGAAAGCGTTACAAGGCGCCAAGGAGGCGGTGACAGTCCTTGTGCTACGATAAGGCCCTGATGGGCGACGAGATACGATTTTGGAGGACCCTGTGGGTTCACAAACGAAGAGACGCGACAGCGCGCTCGCTCTACATATATATAATGCAGGCTCATGGCGGCAAAATCACAATCAAGCCCTGGCGCGTGTTTGACGTGACCATCGTTCGATTAGTTCCGAGATCTCTCATCTTAGCGGCACATCTCTCATCCTCCACAAAACGGGGTTGCTCCACCGGTCTCTAGCTCCGCCTCCGACCCCTTGCCCCCGGGATGTGGGGTTCACGTGCCCCTGCAGCTCCATGCACACATTATACAAGAAACCACACAACTACCTTCCAAACATCAACATACCCATTCCCATCTCAAACTCCCCAATATCCCGACATCCACCCAGCAATCACACAGCGCCACCTCCCACGCACCGCAACAACCTGTGATTCCCAATTCGCCCATCCGCCCCACATGCTCCTCTACATGCTCCTCGCCCTCACCCTCGCCCTCCTCTACTACACCTTCCGCACCCCCAAACCGCCCTCACACCTCTCCCCCGCCCCCGGCCCCCCCTCCCTCCCCCTCCTAGGAAACACGCACCAACTCCCCACCTCCGCGCCTCCCTTTCGCCAATTCATAGCCTGGGCGCGACAATACGGGCCTCTATATCGCGTGCGTCTCGGACCCAATGACTGGTACATGTTATGTTCCCCGGACGCGGTAAAAGAGGTGTTGGATCGGCAGAGCGGGGCGACGAGTAGTCGGATGCGCAGCGTGGCGGCGGGGGAGGGGTTAAGCGGCGGGATGAGATTTTTGCTTATGGGGTATGGGGGGGAATGGAGGAGGGGGAGGGGGGTTAGTGGGGGGTTGTTGACGAGGGGGAAGAGTGAGCTGTATGTGAGATTTTTGAGATTTTGTTGAGGGGAGAGGGAAGGATTTCTGGTAGTTTGAGGATGAAGGCTGACCTTTTGCTGTGGTGTTTAGGTTTAAACCGAGTCAAGACTGGGAAGCGAAGATTCTGTTGGATGAGGTGTTGCGTGGGAGGAAGGCGGGGGATGGGGACGCGTATAATGCCGTGAGGAGATATACAGTCAGTGTCATGATGACGAGTACGTACGGGCGGAGGGTACCAGAATGGGTGCGTTGTCGTTGTACTGATTTGATCCGCAGTTTGCAGCACAGGGTATGAGATGGGACTGACGCTTTCTAGGACTGCCCCGAGGTTCGCGCCATCGATGCCATAATGAAGGATTTCAGTATCGTCGCAGCTCCAGGCTCTTACCTCGTCGAAACTTTCCCTGTTCTGGCCAAACTCCCCGTCTCCCTGCAGTGGTGGCGACGCTCCCTCAAACCAATGTATGACCGCCAAGAGGCACTCTGGATGTCCCTCTGGACATCGCTCAAAACCCAAATGGACACGGGCACTGCACCCGAATGCTTCGTCAAGCAGCTCATCGAGAGCGACTACGCCTCCAAAGGCGTCAGCGAGCTCCAAGCCGCCTTCCTCGCCGGCTCGCTCATCGAAGCCGGATCTGAGACCACATCCGCCGCCATCAACACCGCCATCCTCTACCTCTCCGCCTCGCCCGCCGTGCGCGCCAAAGCGCATGCCGAACTCGATCACGTCGTCGGCGCCAACCGCTCCCCGACCTTCGACGACGAGCCGCGCCTCCCGTACATTCGCGCCATCGTCAAGGAGACGATGCGCATCCGGCCCGTGACCAACATGGGCACACCGCACTACACCACTGCGCCCGTGTCGTACAACGGCATGCACATCCCCGCCAACAGCGTCGTCGCAATACAGCAGTACGCCATCCACTACAACCCCTCTCTCTTCCCCGACCCAGAAACCTTCAATCCAGACCGCTACCTCGTGTTCCCTGAGAAAAGCGGCGTGTATGCCGCAGGCCCGGCGAAAGAGCGCGATCACTGGAATTTCGGGGCTGGGCGCCGCATATGCTCCGGGCTACATTTAGCGGAGAATAGCATGTTTATTGTGTTGTCGAAGCTGTTGTGGGCGTTTGATATTTTGCCGCCGTTGGATGAGGGGGGGAGGGAGAAGGGGGTGGATTTGAGTGATGGGGCGTTTATGGATGGGGGGAATACGGTGCCGAGGCCGTTTGGGTGTCGGTGGGTTGTCAGGGGGGAGGAAGTGAGGAGGGCGGTGGAGAGGGAGGTGGAGGAGGCGAGGAGGGATGGGTATGTATTGAGGGGTGCGCAGGTTGGGGAGGAGGGGGTCGAGGTTTGAGGGGGGCGTGTGCTACCCATTGCTCGATTTGCATCCAGCTAGGATATAAGAGGTGCTTGCCCGTTTCCCTTGAAGGATGTTTGTTGTTTATGGCATGAAATATAGTCAAGTCGTCGCCTACAACTTTCCTTCTTAACGATGTTGGGTTGGTTTGATACCTCTATATGATATAAATATCTAGAGTTTTGCTACCATTCGATGAACTTTTTCATGACATATCTCTTTCTCCTATGCTCACACTCATCCTTGGAGATCCCGCTACGACAGTCGTCCTCAACAGTGAGTCGTCCGTAAATCTCCCATGCATACCCCCCATTCGGCGGAAGCCAGGCAACGTGTTCTGCATCCTGATGCTCTTGGTACTTTTGTTTCCATCAGACTTACCCCGTGAAATAGACTCGTAGAGATCTTTTATGCGCAGATGTCGCGCAGCGGCAGCAACCAAGGGTCGGAGTCTCAAGAAGCAGGCTGCAGCGATATACATGCCTGGCTCAATGATACACCATTCCACTAGTTTCACAGCTGGAGCCCCTGTACACAATGAATCAGCTTCGAATATATTGAACTCTAAAGCAAAGACACTTACAAGTATTAGTTGCGTAGTCATTTTGAAAGAACCCTACCATACGAAGGCAAGAAGCCGCAATACCCCTAATCAAAAGGTCAATTTCGGCAAAGCAGCACAACGAATTTGGTAGACTTGCATACTGCCCGTCAAAAAAATGAAGAGTAGACCCAACTTCCGCGAGTGTGAAATCTTCAACTTCCAAATGGTCTTTGTTGGTAACAGCAATATGACTGCGTCTGTCGCAATATTCGGAACGCTCGAAGCCTTATAGAAGGCGGGTTGGTTAACACACTTCCCTCCTTTTATCTTCTTATCCCATAGATAGACCAAGGGAATACATTGGAAGGAGATCGCAATGATGAATGCGATCCAATTGGCGCATATTGGCGCATATGATACATATTATAATGTGTGTAATGTCTGTCCCTGGGTTGCGCAAAACCCACCGTGCCGCAAAATATAAGAGATACTTTGACTTCGAGCGACTGTAACTCTATACACACAGCAAGCTTCCATAAAATTATGTATCAATGATACACTAGTTATAGCCATTTCCGAAGATTTACGGCGCGTCTTACCTAAACATTACATTCGCATTGTCGCAGTCGCGCCTGTTCTATTGGGAGCCTCCTTCTTTAGTAGGACAAGATCCCTTCCTTACAGCACCAATATTAAGCTCTCACCACTCTATAATTTTTATAGATAATCTTATGAAGTCTCACAACCTCAATACGGTGCTAAAAAGTTCTTACCAGCTTTCTATCGCACACAAATTAATGCGAGATTGCTACCCTTATCGGTACCTCTAAACGAACCAACTACCAATTTCGGCTAGTGTAATTAACGCGGTATAATTTATTGGTAATAACTGCAAGGATACTGTGGGCCTCAGCCCCACAGCCTCACAATCCCCACTCGAACTTGGCCATGCCTCCCGAATAACCAACTCAACTCTTCAAAATACTTACAGCATCTCGCTACCTCACAAGGTCCAGGCGGGTGCGGGTCGACCATCCTGCATGCTAGCGGTGGTGTCAGAGGGTGGATATCGAGGTGATTGACCTCACACACAACGGTTGTGCGCGAGCTCAACCAACCAAGCAACAATCAACACGCTTCCTCCCAATCAGTTTGCTCCAGCTCAACAGTCTCTGCCGCCTCGTACTTTCTTACTATTCGTAACAGCGTCGAAAGATTGCCAGCGGCTATCAGCGTGTCGGGGTGGTCCTTCCCCAGCGCCTTCTCTCTCCCCTCCAGCGCTCGC
>ML996224.1:0-95104 GCA_010093805.1 Polyplosphaeria fusca
ACAGGTGCTGAACGCTGGCCGAGCTGATTTGGTTCGGTTGCGAAAAAGGGTGGCCCGACCGGGGGGCTGGCCCGATCGGGTGTCGGTTACGTTACCCGTTTATGTTGGGAGATCGTGTGATTGACCTTCGCAGGTTGCAGGCCGTCTGACTTTTGAGGTCTGGGCTCGGACGGGCAGAGTGTAGCGAGTGCGGCGTGGGCGATGAGGAACGATTGCAATGATCGATGTTGGGGAGGCTGGTGTTGTTCTCGTCGATGATGCGTTCGTTTGACGCGTTGGATCGTCTCGGCTCGTGTGTACGCTTTGTTTTGGGACTATTGATACGACCGGAGCGTGTCTGAGAGGTTCAAAGATGGATTTCCTATAACGTTAGTTCAAAGTCGCTGCTTGTCAACATGAGGTTTAGGATCTGGCGTTTGGGAATTGTGTCTTGCTGTGCTGGGTTCGAATGATACAGTTGAGGCCCTTCGAGAGATGATGGCAGCGAAAAAAAAAAACGATGATCAAGAAACATGGGATGATTCCCACCGAAAAGAACGCTGAAATTAGTTGCTTCAACAAATTTGAAGATGCTGCCGCCGTCTGCATCTGGGCGCGCACGCACCCCCAGCAACCCGGACAGGGGGCGGATACGGCGGGCACGGGTCAGGGGACGTGTCGCAGTGGGCGAGCCGTTGGCTTGACAGGAGCCTAGGAAACCTGCGCCCCTTCCCCGGTGTTTGATGTGCGTACCACAAACGGTCCCCATTGGCTAGTGCAAGCTTATGGAATGTGTGGCTGGCTTTGGGATTGAGTGACGCGAATCCCTATTGTTAAATCACGCACATTGGGCTCTCCGAATCTTATCACCACAGAGAACGCACAAGTATATGCGAGAGGAACTCCCGATCTTGCCGATGCTTATTCATCCGAGGAACGTAGAGAGGATGTTGCATTGTTGCGCCGACACGAAGCTGCTTGGTTCGTCTCCTTAGGGTGGCGAGAGGACGTCCCTCGAATTCGACAAGACCAGCCTCCCGACCCACAATGGACTAGCACCTTTCCTCTTTTTGTTCACCGGTCTTTGCTCATGCATCTCCCCTTAACGCCAATGCATAATCCGCCAGCGGCGAGCTGGTGGAAGCTTGGAAGTGGGCGGCAGCAACTGAGCGAGTCGCGCGCATAGCCTTTGCAGCTCATACTGGCGAGACATTCTGACGGCTCTGGTGGTTGGCGTCTTGAGTAGAAGAGTAATTGGCAGCTGTCGAGGCACTGACCGGGACTGTGGACGGCGTGGGGTCTTGTGCCGAAGCCAGAGTTCGACCGTAGGCTTTGGCGATCGCCGTAGTTTGTTCCTCTAGTCTTCGCTTGTATTCTGCGGTCTTCATGAAGTCTGCTGATTATTTAGCTTGATTGTCTAGATAGCGTGAACTTGCAAGGGGGCACCTTTCGCATCTCGTGCAAATACTACCCAACGATCCGCAGGTTGAATGGATGAATCCATATTTAGGAGTCGGTGGACTGTTTCAAAAGGACTATTTGGTAGTTTATCAATTGCAGTGTGGTGTTATTTCGAACTCCGAATATTTGTGAATGGCTATTTGACCTCAAGGGCCTTGAACGTGAGCTTATGACCATCTGTAGCAGTCTCACTAAGTTGACATAGCAGTTCTGCAAAGCAAAATCGGCGCATTGTGCATCATGCTGCACTAATAGTGCATGCATGGGACTAGGCACCGCTTCGTGGTCGAGGGAGCTCGCAAGGCGTTCTCGGTCGGGTTCTTCTGCGCTAGCTTCGCGATCCCAAACTCGGCCTGGTATCTTTTGATTGCGCTCAGGTGTTGCTACATCCGTCGCAGAAGACGATCGAGTGCCGATTCCTGACTCCCGATTTCTGTATCAGCGCCCCATTGTAACGCAGTGCACGACATTCAATAATCGCGGGTTTCATCCAAATTCGTGCCGGATCTACCCACACTTTGCTCTTAGAACCCGATGACTCTTTGTAGGCGCATGTGAAATGTTCTTAATCTCTAAGAGCAGTCAGTACCCCGTAGAGGGCACCACAACATCGTGGGTTCCTTAGGCATGAACATTGGAAGAACTTTTTGTTACGCGAGTATGAATCATCTATTACACCAAGTCAGAATCGGTGTAGCAGAGCGCCAGCGGTAGCCACTCAAGATCCCTGCATCAAGGGTGACGGAAACAGAACATGTGGGACCCACTTGGGCGCCAATAGACGCGCCACGCGACCTCACTTCACCTCAAATGGCCATGACTCCTTCTTCAATTTCAACCAGATCCAGAACCAAGGATTGCTATACATTGTTCTTGCAATTGTTGTTTGTCAGCTGAGGAACTGTGACTGCAAATATACTAGGCGAAATGTCAGCTTCTCTTATGACTTGACGAAGATAGGTATGAAGGGAGATACTCACACTGCAACCTGTGTCAAAAAAGTCTCATTTTTGAAGATGTAGTAAGACAAAATGGCAACCAGTGATGTCACTAGAGCAATCATGAGTCTTGGGTCTGTCCCCTCCAGGACGTACAGAACGCCTAAGAAGGAGGAGAAGATCAACAGGGTAGCAGAATTGCCGATGATTGATGCGACAGCGTACCATGTAGAAAGACTATGACTGAATCCTTTAAAACGATCCGGGTTGGACTGTAGTCCCATCCAGCCACGTAGTCGAAGTCGCTGCAGTACCCATGCGTCCATCTTGCCCAGGAGGTACGTTCTGAAAAACCCTGGGTCATTCTGCTGGATGACTTGAATCATGTCCGGAGCAAAAGAACGTGGATGTGCTGTTGTTCCCCACACGTGGCCATCTTTGCCTCTAAGCGCTAGGTCGCAACCATCGGGGCTCGCGAGGCAATGTTGCACTTGTTCGATTAGAAAGAAGTCCCATCGCCTGGTTCCAAGGGCGTTAAATCTAATCAGCGCATCTTCTTCATTCGCTTGTTAGCTTTCTGTCATTCTAGGCTTTTATTGAAAGCTCACCATAGTCTTTGAGTGTGGCATTGATCTCCTTATACAACGCTCCCTGGGTGTTAGCTGATTCACCGTCTACGACACGCTCATTGTTGAGGAATTTGAAATCTTTGACGCGCATTCGCTTGTCGGTTTCCTTGCTGGCTGCGTCTTCATTTTCGCGTTTGAGAAGCTTGTCCTCAAGATCAACCAATCTGTGCTGATGGTGCAGAAGCATGCGGACGGAGAGGGCCGAGAAGCGACGCAGATGAAGAGCGCGGGGGTGTTGCGCAAACCAGTAGGCCAAAAGCGGATACCCTTTCACATGTTGTTCAGCATATTGATCCGGATCGTTTGGAGCTTGCAGAGGGGAAGACGGTGCCTGTGTTGTTGGCTGAGGCGAGAGGTGGGGTAGTGGAATCGCCATTGGTGGGGACCGGATTCGTTTCGAACGGAGGAGATTGCGCACGATATAGTAAGGCTAGTATATGACCTATGCCCGTTGCGACGTGACTAATGTTCATAGGCTGCTGCGGTCGATTGAGCAAAATTGGGTGAAAGCAGTGCCACTCCAAGGCTCGGTGATGCTCGAAACGGAAAGTTTGAAGCAAAATGAGTGAGAATCGGACGGCTCGAGAAGAATACTTTGATAAGGTTCAAACAATGGAGATCTATATTCTTCTCGATGGGTCAAGGCTCGTTATATGTATCATCATCTTTCGTGGGTACAGGTTCGTGGTTTTATCTCCCAGCATGCCGAGACCGAAGCGCTCACTCCGAGATCGAGCGGATCAAGAGTTATTTCCAGTATGAAACGCTACTTGAATTATATCAGAATCGTGAACTCTTGATTCCGTCCAAATGGGTGTGGCGGGATTGGCTCAGGTGAGCCGAAGGGGTAATTCCTGCCTCTTGGATGCTAGGCGACGCAGCCTGGCCTTACGAAGTGGCCCCAACCGCCTCCAACAAAGAAATTTGTTAGAAAGCCTGCACAGCACGTAGCAGTATGCTTATCTCTCTCCACCTCCGTTCGAAGAAAGTTTGTGAGCCTATCGATAGGAGCGAGGCTAGAGCCAGGTCAGGGGCAACCCTATAGGAATGTGGCAAAATGCTCCTCGTAAGAAGAGGGGGCGGAGAACAAGCGCCGAGATGTCCCGTAGGCACGGCGCAAGTCATGTTTCAATGAACGTCAGTCCGGAAGGCTGATGGATGGTCGCGATTGGAAATGACTTACCCCTTCCATATTCCAAAAATAGGCAGTGAGATTTTCATGACAACTTTTCTCGATACTCCAGAAACCGCTCCGGGAGCTTTGCCCTCGGAAGAAGATTTGCGCGCAGGGGATCTTCGATATTCGAACGGTCGAATGAGCAGGTCTAGTCTTTCGCGAAATAGCCCAAACTTGCTAAGACCCTAGGACTGCACCCATTTGGAATGGCGCTGTAATGGCATGCTATCTGATTAAGATCAAATGCAGTATCTGGATACTCAGTAATCGTGAATGGCGAGCGAGGAGCCTGGTGCTTTGTCAGTGAGGGGCCATCTGGCTTTAGCGAAAGCCATGTTGTTCGAGATGATCAGGCATCGCTACTGACCTGCATTCATGTCAACAAGTCACATAAGTATCCATTATAGTTGTAATTGGGGGCTTGAGTGCGAAGTGCCTTTCGACTGACCTTCAAGGAGTGAATTGAAGTTCATCCGTGGAAAGTTTGCGAAATGGCCATCCATACGAGTCTACAAGGGAGTGTGACTGCATATGGTGGAATGGGGTCGAAACGAAACAAAACTTACTCCAAGGTATCATAAGCAACATTTATCTCCTGTAAGTCTGCCGAATAGCCTTGTGGAGACCTTGGTTGACGGCTGGTACTAACAGACCTGGACAGCGGCAACGAGAACGACGCTGAGTCCTTCTCAAGCATGAGCGAGCTGGGATAGAACGGGCGGACCGTGAGATTAGTAATAACAGTGTGGCTAAATATGGCATCTTTCCCAAGAGGCTGAGGATGTTCGAAATCCAGTCGAAACTGTACGATGTGCTTTTCTGATGGCTTTGCTGATGTCGGCGTGATTTTGTCGATGGTGACCAAGAGGAATTGAAGGACTTCGCAGCTGTTTCGCTGTTCCTCGCCCTGGAGTATACGTGAGCGAAAATGCACGGGATCACAGTCATATTTCTTTGCTGTTAAGACAGAATGTGAATGAGCGAAATGTATGAAATTCCTTTGACTCGCAGCAGGAAGCCGCATCGGACGTTCTTGCCTGTCGACCCTACGCTATGCCGAACGTGGGTGGGGTACCATGAATCGTATCATCATGAGACAAATGACCGAGCCTCAACAACAATTTCAGTCAATCGGGTGTGGGGAACATTTTGAATTAGTATTCCGCTGTCGCAGTCAAACATCTCTACTTGCACCAGTGAGTGCGATCAACAACAACACCACAGAAAAAGAACTGTGCTGTGCAACATCCCCTCTATCTCCTTCTATCCCGAATGACTACGCTAGAAATGCTACTTGAGGTTCCACAGCATGGTCACCCATTCCGCGTCCCAAACCCTTTCTCCCCATCCTGTATCCCTGCACCAGTATCCCCGCATAATCATGACGTCCCATTCTTTCGGATGACCTCGCAGCTCCCCCAACACATTCTTCCATAACACATTCTCATACCCCAAACCACGCGGACTCGAGACTTGAAATCCACGTCCACACACATCGCACCCCTGCATGCCTCCTCAGATCCATGACTTCACGAGCTCAGAAAGCGCGCTAGCACGCTGTGACGGCACCCACATAAGCGCAATTCTTCCCGGTCCCCTCTCCACCTGCGCCCCTTCGCGCGCTCTGTCTTAGCAGAACACATGGAGTCGGCGCCACCAACACATCCAAGGCTTCGGTCGGCTCGTCCAGAAGCACGGCAGAAGGTGGCACCCTTGTACGTCAACCACAACCACAACAGGCATGCAGCGAGTCCATCACGGACTTGTGTAACGTCCCGATCTCCATGCACACGCCTCGGTCCCGCTGATCATAGGTTAGTACGCTAGTCCATTCGTATCTGGTCACGCATGTCGCCAATCAAGTGCTCTCAGCTCGCAATCATCGACGGGCCTCAGCGACCGGTCCAAAGCAGCCGCTGTTATCAGCATGCGGGCGAGCGGGCTGACCGTGCAGCGGGAGACGGTCACATGGGGAGAGATACGAGACATCATGGGGTGGACTTGGAAATTAAGTTTTGCATTAGATTATGGGTGGCTTGTCCGAGCTGATACTTGGTGCTCGATGCTCGGTGCTCATAACATTGACGAGGCGTTGCTAGCATGCCGTGGCTGGTTTAGATGTCTTGTCTTCGAGTTTGCAGGGCAGGTCGGCGAGTCGGAGAGGCTGCCCGGTCCGAGGACCGATCGAGGGTTGTCCATGTCCGACCCATCCTGAAGTGGTTTTGTGCCTGTTCAGGATGTCATGCATTTGATATTGTCGGTACAGTGCGGGGAAGGATGCCGATCGTCAGCCCTACGACGCTTCGGTGCCACAACCACATTGCGACATCATCTCACCGCTGGTGTGGGAGCATGCACCTCATTCTGGACCTG
Organism: Polyplosphaeria fusca; assembly: GCA_010093805.1. Classification (NCBI taxonomy): domain Eukaryota; kingdom Fungi; phylum Ascomycota; class Dothideomycetes; order Pleosporales; family Tetraplosphaeriaceae; genus Polyplosphaeria; species Polyplosphaeria fusca. The sequence continues at coordinate 6,558 of ML996224.1, forward strand.
CGGAGTCCCCACTAATCTGGAGGCTACAAGCCAAGATCCACCGGAAGAAACCACGTGGGCTCGTTGGACGCTTATTCAAGGGTATCGTTGAGACGGGTCAATATCCTGCGCGGCGGTGTCTCCTACCTCCGCGCTTTTTGCGGTCGCCACCATGCCAGTTGCCACGGAACTTGTGACCACCCTGGTGCGGGTTGCGCTCCTCTCGTTCGCGTTCTTGCTCTTCTTCCTTCTCCCGCTCGGCCTCTCTCTCCGCTCGCTCACGTTCCAGCTCCTCCTTGGTCTTCTCGATCCTCACCTCTGGTTTCTTCAGGTCGATTGGGAACCGAGGATGTGCCCCATTCTTGCATGCCTTGCCCTCTGGGCAGAATCCTGCCAGGTAGTATGGGCAGATCCTGTCACGCTTGTTGTGCTTCAGCGCGCAGTTTGGACCGAGGGGGCAGAAGCCGCGCTCGTAGTGAGGGCAGGGAGACCTCTTAGATTCGGGGTCCACGTGTAGATAGAGGCAATCATCGCCATTGGAGCAGGTCAGGGTGCGGGAGTAGTAGGAGCATTCAGGCATGCGACGGAGGTTGTACTCGTGCAGGAACTCGCATGTCTCGCCCTTTTTGCAGAGTCCACGGAGCCAATGCTTGCAGACAAGACTAGGCGGCCAGAGTCAGCGGGGGTCATCTGGAGTGAGTGTACGGGGTGATACGCACTTGTTGTATGACGAGGAGCCCTGATGCTTATCGGGGCAGTCGTTCCCTAGCGGGCAGTGGCCGTTTTTGTACGCCTGGCATACTGGACGTTCCGGATTCAGGCCAAAGCGATATTCGCGTCTGAGGAAGTCACTGAAGCTGAAGGAGGCGGCCGGCTCGACGTGGTCGTCCAGCTTCTGCTCGGGCACCAGCGAGCGCTGCACTTCGGCCGTCATGTCGAAGATGTTGTAGTGAAGTGCAGCTGCGCCTTCCTCCGGCTGGCTGGCGGACGTCGACGATGCGTGGGCGAGGCTTGCGGGGCCGAGTCGGAGTGGAGTGATGTGATGATGCTCAGCAGCAGGGGACGAGGGCGCCGGTGGCGTCGTGCAAGCGGGGGGGAGGCAACAAGGGAACGCTTGGGTGCTTTTCCCAGCGCAGTGGAGACAGTGGAGAGACGATACCTTATGTAAGCGCTTGGCGAGAGCGTCGATCACTCCAACCCATCGACGCACACGCCATGCAGCTGGGCTGGGGTTGCGGTTGCGGGGCTGCTGCCGCTTGCGCAAAGGTGCGACGTCCTGCACAGTGCAGGCTCAGGCCGCGTAGGTAGGGAATTCGACCCTTCTCGATTGTCTTTCAGCTTGCCCAGCTGGCTTTGTGTCACCACCTCGGCCGCCCAAACCCCCGCCTAGTCGCCAACTCACGCATTCATATCCTTCTCCGCAAGGCATCAAGAGCTTGGACTGTGGGGTACGCTTTTCCTTCCCATTCGCTAGGCCCACGCGGTGCTCTATGGCGCCATTAGTCGTGCTGCTCATGTGCGAGCGCAATTTCACCGCATCCTCCTTCGTACTCGTTATTCTCCTCATCGTCCCTGCCCTGTGGCCCCTTGTCTCTATTCGTTCGGCCACCCCATACCTTGTACGCCCCTCCCCATGCCTGCAGCGCGGGATGCTGTAGCCTGTACCTGGTGCCATGCATTGCTCCAAACAGGGCCATACGCGATCCTCGTTAATTAGCCCTTCCAAGTCCATTGACATCTCCACAGGCTCCCCACAGCGGGACGCCCATGCCTGACGCTTTAAGGTATTCCCAAGGGTTCATCGGATCCAAGTGGCGATCCCACCTATCGCTGTTGCCAGATAGGAGCCACTCCTGCTAGCTTCCCATAACCTCCGTGGATCACCGTGAGGAGTCCGGCGAACTAATAACACGCGTAGCCTCTGGATAGCCTGGTCGCAGTCAATCCCGCGTTGGTCGAGTGCTATTCTTTGCTCTCTGTCTCACCAACCTGTTTGCGTTATTACTCGATCCAGGGTCCAGGGCGTCATGGCGTGTCCGTCTTCGCACGAGGACCTAGGCCGCTTTGAAATAAGCACCAAGACGGCCTGTCTTGTTGATCATCAGACGTTTCGAACGCCATTTGGCCCTAGGATTTAAATACGCGCAAGCGTTCGCATCAGTCGTTTGGTCTTGACCTCAACGAGATTCCTGAAGATCTAAGTTTTGCTCCTTCTCACCTCTACCCCTGCTATATGAAATCAAGTACACTCTTGGCTTAACGGTCATCTTCCTTCTGATGTGCTTGTCGCTGTATTTCAAATCGTTTTCAGATTTCTCTCAAAGCACGTCGAATCATACCTACTTACGACGATTTCCCGCCTCACAGGATTTTGTCCTCATATTCGCCGCTTCGTTTGCGGATCCAGGTGCTGCACCTAAAGACGCAGCTAGCATTCGGCTTACGCCCGTGGCCTGATTGGTCTCCACACCCCTCCGATCATGATCCGGCTTCCACCGCCACTATTCGGCGTCGACTCTCACTTCTCAACACCTCCTCCAAACATGTACTGGAACGCTGTCTACTACCCGAATTGGCGCATCTATCGCGACCAACCACCCGTCTCTCTCAACTTCGACGTCATCTCCCACGTCTTCTATGCCTTTGCTTGGTAAGCTGACTGGTGGAACACTTTGTCTTTCCAGCTGATAGCCTCGCAGGGTGAAGCCCGACGGCACAGTATATGTGCGAAACAAATGTCCTGACTCGTTACTCTTTCTGACACGCTCCAGCTCAGCGATGAATGGGCAGACGCCCAGATACAAGTTGCTGGTGCGGGAGATGTACCAGCAACACAGGGCTGCCTGAATTCTTTTGCGCTCCTGAAAAAAAAATATACGAAGCTACGAATCGTACTATCAGTTGGTGGTGGCGGCAAGGGCTCAGAGCCGTTTGCACAGGTAGCCGCCAATCAAGCCTCCCGTGAACGATTTGCACAGACGGCGCTCGGCCTGGTCCAGCAATTCGGGATCGACGGCATCGACAGTGAGTTTGGCGAGCTTGAAATTCTCTCCGTACATGACACGACGCTAACAAAGCTACCAGTCGACTGGGAACACCCTTCGGACGCACGCCAAGGCCAGGATTATATTGCTCTTCTGACTACACTGCGGGCATACCTCCCCGCCCCTCAATACGTTCTTTCATCTGCGCTTCCTGCTGGCGAATGGGCTCTCCAGCACATTAATCTCGGTCATGCATCCAGCTACCTGGACATGGTTAACCTGATGTCCTATGACTTCTCCGGACCCTGGGTGCCGAAAAGCGGACACCAGGCTCAGCTGTACACGCCGCAGGTACCGCATTGCCCAGAGGCCGCTATCTCATGTCACTCTGCCGTTTCGTACATGATCAGACAAGGTGTACCCCCTGGCAAGATTGTTCTTGGGGTCCCCGCTTATGGGCGTTCATTCACTGGCTCACAGGGAGTGGGTGATTCGTACTCTGGACACGCAGGGGAAGAAGGTACTTTTGAGTATCGAGACCTTCCGCGGCCCGGTGCCACGGAATATGTCGACGGTCAAGTTGGTGCGGCATACTCGCTAGGCGGAGACGGGGGCTTCATCACGTACGACACGCCTCAGACTGTGGGCATGAAGGCAAATTATGTGCGACAGAACGGACTGGGTGGACTCTTTTACTGGACAGGAACAGGCGACGCAAGTGCGCATACGGAGAAGGACAGGAGTTTGGTTTACAATGGGTTTCTGGGGCTATTTCCACAGTAAAGGCAGGGCCGCATCCTGACCATTGCATAATGGCACTTTGATGATTCAAATGACAAAAGCACTGCGTTTGGTTTGGAAGTACCGAGATTTGAGTGCTCCGTGTGTGTGCATGAATCGGGTGACTGTTTAGGAATAAACTTCCTGTTCCTGTCGGTGTTTCGCATGGCATAAGACGATCACAAGTCAATAGCCTAGTGCATGATTCCCAGCCCTAAAATAGTTCCTTCGAGAGTGCGCGGCGATCGTGTGATTGCGTGTTTCGCGATGCACACCCACCCTGTTACTGTCCGTCTACTGTTAGCGTGGAACCGCAAGCTTTGGCCACGCTCACCACCACCACAGGACAGCAACCTCGCGAATCTCCATCGACACGGCCACGCCATTCCTGTTCCTCCATCTACATGTCCTGCGCCTCGGCGTCATCTCGTGACGAAATTGGTCTGGTACCGCGGACCTGCGCGGCGTCAATGCGGGCATAGCTGGACCTTATGCCGCTGCCGTCGCCCTCTCTGGACTCTGGTGAGAGCTTCGCAGCACACAGCAGCCATCGATTGTCCAGCGCTGACGCACGCTCTAGCTGAATACGACCCTGTCGACCACCTGAATGCCATCTTTGGCCACCCCTCGACCCTCTCGAGCGTATCTGCTACGGCCGACACGCTCCGCAGCTACCAAGATGACCTGGACGAGGACATTGCCGCTTTCGTGGCCACCCAGTCGGCATCTGACGCCGACAGCGTCCAGAGCATACAGACAGCCAAGGCAGAGCTGGCTCATCTGTTCAGGAAGATCGAGAGCGTGCGGGAGCGCGCCATGCAGACGGAGCACACCATCACCGACATGACGGCTGATATCAAGCGGCTGGACAACACCAAGCGCAATCTGACCCTCTCCATGACGGCATTGAAAAGGCTGCAGATGTTGACGACTGCATACGAGCAACTGCGGAGCCTGAGCAAGTCCCGGCAATACAGGGAGTGTGCCCAGCTGCTGCAAGCCGTCATCCAGCTCGTGGCCCATTTCAAAAGCTATAGGTCCATAGACCAGATCGCCACACTTAGCCGCAACGTCGCCGACCTGCAGCGCGAGCTCCTGGAGCAGGTGTGCGAGGACTTTGAGGTGACGTTCGCCAAAGGCGAGGTCGGCTCACGGAAGGCCATGCTCGCTGAAGCCTGTTTGGTCGTGGATGCCCTTGGCGATCACCCCCGTTCGCGTCTTATCAACTGGTACTGTAACACACAGTTGCGTGAATACAGGCAGGTGTTTCGTGGAAACGATGAGGTCCGTGCCCCGCCCTCTACAACCCCTATAGCGACGCCACTAACAATATGCATAGGCGGGCTCACTGGACAATATCAGCCGAAGATATTCTTGGTTCAACCGCATGATGAAAACTTATGATATCGAACATGCCACTATCTTCCCGCCTTCATGGAAGGTGAACGAGGTGCTGGCCAACTCATTCTGTGAAGGGACGCGTGACGACTTCAAGGGTATCCTGCAGCGGTCCATGCGAAGAGGGGATGGACAGACCCTGGACGTCGATCTCCTCCTGTCATGCTTACAAGAGACACTCAATTTCGAGCACAATCTGGAGCTCCGCTTCAATAATGAGGTTGGTCATCCCTGTCGAACTGGTGAACCATGCTCACGTGGGACAGTCGCGGTCCTCGATCGATACGATGGCGTCCAAGGATGATAGGCCACATGGTTTCAGCCAGGCCATCTCCGAAGCCTTCGAACCGTATATGAGTCTCTGGGTGGAATCGCAGGACAAGTATGCCTTGTGATATCGGCTGCATAGCAATCAATGCTGATAGGATTAGGCAACTCGCAGGACTGATACCGAAATATCGCCAGCAGCCACTTCGTAACGAGGAGGAGGAGTTCTCCGCTCAGGCCGTTATCGCGTCCTCGACAGAGCTATTCCACTTCTACCGTCTGACTCTTGGTCAATGCGCCAAACTGTCCACAGGCACCCGATTGCTCGAACTCTCCACCACCTTCGCCAAGTACCTGGACCAATATGGTCAGCAGGTTCTCTACCATTCGCTCAGTAATGAGCGGCACGGGCAACAGGGGCCCTCCATTCAGGATGTCATAGTCGTACTGAACACGGCTGACTACTGCTACCTCACCTGCAACCAATTGGAAGAGAAGATCAAAGCCCGGATCGACGATGACCTGCGGGCGAAAGTTGATCTCCAAAATCAAGCTGATGCCTTCATGGGCATCGCTAGCGCTAGCGTTCGCATGCTGGTCGGCAGGGTGCAGCTTGCGTGCGAGCCCAGTTGGAGGGAGATGCGAAACACCCCCTGGAGTAAGCTCGAGAGTGTGGGGGATCAGAGCACGTACGTCGGCGAGCTTTTGCGCCACGTCAAAGACACATCATCCGAGATACTCAAATGCCTGCACAAGCAGCAATATGCGCGAGCATTCTGCGACAACCTGGTCGATCTCATGGCCAGTACCTACATTGCAAACATTGTACAGAGCAAGCCCATCTCTGAAGTCGGCGCCGAGCAGATGTTGCTGGACTCGTATGTCCTGAAGAAAGCCTTCACAGAGCTGCCTATCATCAACGAGGAGCCTGGGACGGTTCCACCGGCTGCGTAAGTCTCGTATTCGTCAGCCCTCCTTACCGACTGTCGACTAACCTGGACCTAGCTTCGTCAAGCGTGTCAACCAGAGCATGAGCAAAATCGACCCTCTACTCAAAACCCTCCAAGTTCGCCCCTCGCCTCCAGAGGCCCTCGTCCAAGCCTACCTCATCCACATTGCCGACAGGTCTGACACAAACTTCCGCAAGATTCTCGACCTCAAGGGCATCCGCAAGGCCGACCAGGCCACGCTCCAAGATCTCTTCAACGCCTTCCGCTCCTCGCCGGCGCACGAAAACCTGGTGCAGAACTCGCCACTCCTGACGCCACTCCAGATCCAATCAGCGCACATGGGCACGGGCATCGGGAGCTTGGGCAACGCGGCGAGCGTGATGGGCACCCCGAGTCTCGGCGGCGCCAAGTTTGACCCGGCGAGCTTCGGGTCGGCCATTATGAACGCGGCGCGGGATGGCGTGGATAGGTTTGGGAGTCCGGCGCCGGGGCAGCAGGGGCCGGTCGCGGATGGTGGGGAGCTCAAGGGAAATCTGAATGAGAATCTGAAGAATATTGGCAAGTTTTTTAGGAGGGATGTTGGCGGTTTCAGGGGGTTTGGGAGGAGTGAGGAGGGCAAGTAAAGGAAGTCAGGGACCCTATAGTAACTATGAATGTCTTGATTACTTGGATTGTTCAATCTGTTCATTGAGCTTGTGAGGGTGTTGTGACGCTGTGGTCCACTGCGTGATTTGTCTTTTTGGGTTTGTATGTGCCGTGCCTGTCGTTCCTGGAGGTCTCACCCACCTGAAGTCAGTTAGTGATGCATGGACAATGCATGGCTCTACGTGTTGCGAATGGGTGCCTCAAACTTTTCTCCGTGCACATTAGGAATCAGAGCATCCAGTTAGCACGCAGTGTATGAGGGAGAAAGAGAGAATTTGATCGATTCATCGACTATCCGGCCGACGCCATGAAGCACACAAGCCCACCTATCCAACCCGCCCTCGATGAACCTGGCGAGCCATACCTAGAGCCCCAAATACGCCAAACATTTTCACCAGCTCCGTGAGTGAGAAGAAGAAGATGACACTGATCCCTAGAGCGAGACATCAGGGCGCATCGAGGCGCGTACATCTGTCACAGAGAAATCAAGCCCATGGTGAAAGACGATGGTGAGATTAGACATCGTCGGGATCGGCGGCGTCCTCGGCATCGTTGCTGTCATTGTCGGCCTCGTCAATGGGCTCCTCCTTAGGTTCGTCCTTGACGGTGGCTGCGAGGGTTAGTGATTCCGTTGGATACAGGAGAATACTCAGGTCACTTACGCCCGGGACCGGCCTTCTTAGCCTTGGCAAGACGACCCTTCTTCTTGGGAGAACCCTCCTCGCCGTCGACCTCTTGCTTCTTTGAGGCGCGCTTCTTGGGAGTCTTCTTGGCGACTGGGGTCTTGTCGCCGTCGCCATCGCCGTTGGCAGTCGCGGCCTTCTTCTTGGGAGTAGCTTTGGTAGCTGCCTTCTCGGAGGTCTCGCCGTTGTCGACCACGAGCTTGTTCTTGATCTTGGCCCAGGCATTGGATGCAGAGCGAGGATTGCTCATGCCGGCAAACTTGGCAAGCTTCTCATAGTCAATCTGTTGGGTGTGAGGAAGGCCATGCCGTGAATGCGTGACGCTTGCTCCGCGGCGATGCGGTGAGGAGGCATACCTCTGGGGGACCAGACTTGAGGCTCTGTATGGCCCAGCACAGCATCTGCAGCTCTCGCTCGGTGAATTGGGATGTCGTTGGGGGGGCGGCGGCGGCGCCACCGTCGGCGTTGCTACCAGCGTCTGACATCTTCGGTTGGTTAAGTTGGTCTTCTTTAAAGAAGTAGGGGAATGTGTGGTAGCGCAGTTGGGGAGTTTTGTTTTGCGGTGGGAAGAAGAAGAAGAAGAGGCGGTGAGGTGGTGGTGGTGGGTTTTAAATACTGGCAGGTGAGGCGCGATGAATGCAAGTGAAGGTGGATGTAGCATAGAAATGGGTGAGTGCTGCATCAAATCTGCCTTTACCTGGGTGATGCAGGGGCCACAGCGTAGCCACGCACATCAAGATACCAAAGCAGAAACATACATTATCTTGTATGCCCTGAAGATGCCAACTTTTGCATCCTCCTATAAGAAGCCACCCTGCGGTTCGTCTTGAAGTCTTTAGGCCGCGTATATGCAGCGATGTGATGTGTCATTTTGTCATTTTGCCAGTCCACAGAGACCAATCACGGCAAGAAACAGTCGAGCCAAACAAAAGACGTGAAATTTTAGAAGACACAGAAAGCAGGGCAACGATTGAAATGAAAATAAGGCGTGTGTTTGCGGCGGGCGAGGGCTGGCCTGAGGGGAGGGCGACCGAGGCAGGCGCGATTTGAGACGCGTACAGGAAGGTGCAATTGAATTGACTGCACAAGCCCAATGGCAATGGCAACGCCCATGGCGGTCCGCTTCGTAATCTGCAACTGAGGTTGGAGTGAGGTTCCGCATGAAGGAACTGAATCCACCGCGCGGCTTGCCCAGCCAATCAAGCGAAGACGAGAGCACCGAGGGGCATGAGCTCGAGGGACACGGCCGCGGCGCTCTCCCGCAACACTCCTCCGACGCCTACCCTTCCCTGACCACCATGGCGGACCCCATAGACAGTGCCCTGTATGTCCATAGCTGGAGAATGCAGTTATATCCGCGCGCTGACCAAGCCCAGCGACCTCCTGCGCCGCCTCAACCCAAAAGACGTCAAGAAGAACGTCGACCACCTCATCAGCCTGAACCCGGACCTCACCGAAGACCTCCTTGAATCCGTCGATATCCCCCTCGCCGTGAAGAAATGCTCCAAAACGAAGCGCGACTTCTTGTGCTGCGACTATAATCGAGATGGCGACAGCTGGCGAAGTCCCTGGAGTAACGAGTTCGAGCCTCCCGTAGACGAGGGCGAGGGCGTCACACCAAGCGATCGCATAAGGAAGATGGAAGTCAAGGCCAACGAGGCATTCGACGTTTATCGGGAGCTGTGAGTTGCACACCAACGCCGTGTCACAAAGCTTACAGGAGCAGCTATTTCGAAGGCGGCATATCGAGCGTGTACCTGTGGGACATGGAGGACGGCTTTGCAGGATGCGTTCTTCTCAAGAAAGGTGCGATGGATCCTTTCTGACCATGTCTGATGCTGACTGGCCCAACAGCCGTCTCGCCTTCCCCCAAGAGCTCTGGTAGCTGGGATAGCATCCATGTCTTCGACGCCCAAGACCGTGCCCGCACTGCCCACTACAAACTAACCTCGACCGTCATCCTCTCGCTAGGCACCGATTCCGAAGCTCTCGGTGGCCTCGATCTCTCTGGCAACATGGTCCGCCAGGTCGAAGCTGACATGGCAGTGGAAGATGACACTTCACACGTAGCAAACATTGGCAAGATGGTTGAAGACATGGAGCTGAAGATGCGCAATCTGCTGCAAGAGGTCTACTTCGGCAAGGCAAAAGACGTCGTTGGCGACTTGAGAAGTATGCGATTTCGAAACAGACGCAACAGACGACTCTCACTGACGGAATTTACAGGTATCGCGCCGCTCAGTCAGACGAATAGGGACAGGGCGACGCAAAGAGAGATGATCAGCGGTATTTCCAGGTGAAATCAACCCAACAGCACAGCGGCATAGACAAAATAAACATCATGAACCCAATACGTTCGACGTTTGTCCCTCCCAGGTGTGATCTGCAAAGTGTGATGGGTATCTGCAAGAACAGCTCACGCATCGCTGGGGAAGATCATCGTAAGTGGAGACAAGGCAATCCCGTAATCCGGCTTCCATGGTCGCAGATCTTTGGTCGATCTCAATAACCTGGCATAGCGCATGCTGTGTTACCAACCCACCACTTTTGTTGAACACAGCGAGCGCAAATCTCCAGGAAACTCCAGACTCCATTCTATTCCATTTGTTCATGCCAGCGCGATGACCTAAACCGCCAACTACTGAGCACGCAAACTCTCTACGAAAAAGATAGTAATTTTGGAGGATGTATGTTAACCTGTAGAGACCTAGCGCTACAGCTATATGAGCAAAGACATCACCTATTAGGGACTGATTAAGAAGTCGTGTCACAAGTAAATCCTGGGTAAGCTACGTAAGCTTGCATGACGGCAACTGCCAGCGAGCTAAGGGATAGTCGACCAACAACATGCTATACTGGCCCACCTTCGGCCCTTCACACCGTATACCATGGACGCGGACGTCACTCCGTGTGAAGCACATGCTGTCAAATAGCTGTCGCCCCGCTGGAAGTCACTTGGTCGATATATGCAACAGATTTCCAATACCGCGTTATTGATCTAGTACTCCAGGCCAACTTCTACCTACCGCACCCACCCACACTGGAAGAACATCATTGAAATGGATTCTGACGAGAAAACTTCGACCGTACTTGCTGCGCGGTCTCGTCACGTGGACGAAGCTTTAGCCTATCTTGAATCCCATCATGAGGAGGCTGTTGTGGATGATGCTATGCTGCGAAAAATACGACGGAAAATCGATTGGCATATCTTCCCATGCGTGTGTGCCTGCCACATGGTACAAAACTTGGACAAGTACGCTTTAAACGTACGATCAGCCCCCGTTTTAAAAGCTTTTTGATAACGCCGCTCTAGTATGCAGCTGTAATGGGGCTACGGAATGACTTGAACCTCCAAGGGAATGATTTCAGTAATGTTGCAACGTTGTTCTTCGTGGCATATATCGTGGCGGAAATTCCCAACAGTGAGCTCGGTCACTTACAGTCGGCTCAGCCCACTCACAACTGCCCAGTCTACCTTCTTCAACGCCTCCCGGCTGCCAAATGGTTTGGCTTTAACGTCTTCATATGGGGCATTGCGACCGCGTGTACTGCCGCGACTACGGACTATGCATCTCTTCTAGCCGTGAGGATCTTGCTAGGCATTTTTGAGGCTACGACGATGCCATCCTCTCAAACCATCACTGCCCAATGGTTCACCAAGACCGAAGCTCCGCACCGATACGCCTACTGGTATTTCGGAAATGCTGGAGCACAAATTGTAGGGGGCCTGGCCTCGTTTGGTTTCCAACATGTCGAACACGCTTCTCTGCGCGGATGGAGACTAATGTTCCTAGTCTTCGGCGTCATCACGGTTGTCATAGGTAAGTAGGGCCCCGGTACAAAGTGACTGCTTCTGTTCAAATTGAATGTCTGAAACACCTCAAAAGTGGTGTTTTAGTGCAGCCATGTCTGAGCGATCTAAGCCTTAACCAATACCCTTACTTTGACGGCCTATGCTGACTTTGTACTGCGACCTTAAGGCATTGCCACAGCGCTGTTTGTTCCAGATACGCCGATGGAAGCAAAGTTCGTAAGGCCCTGGTACACGTTTCTACTTCTATCAGAGTGAATCGCCCTTTGAGGGGAGATTCAATTGCCCGTCTATCTTGAGAAGATTCGCTGTGATATTTTCCCTCTTTGAAGACACATACTGACATATTGCCGTCTAAGATTCCTGTCCGAAGCCGAGAAAGTGGCTCTCATAAAGCACGTCTCGGTGAATAGGACCGGCATCCGCAACCACAGATTTCGACCACAAGAGATCTGGGAGGCAGCCAGAGATCCACAAATTGTATGAAACTCTGGGCAATAGGCTAACTCTTTTACTCAAAGTGACTTTTTGCTGCATGAGACACCACTCAAAAGTGTTTTGGCAAAATGTCTCTGAGAGATAGGATCATGGCCGAAACCCTTATTTGATGAAATACGCTGACATCATAATGCAACAATAAGTACATCTTCGGCATCGTATCCATTTTTGTAGGTAATCTTTCTTCTCCCCTCCAAGCCCTTCACACTGACACAATCACAGCTAGCATCCAGCTCCGGTATCATCACAACATACTCTGCCACCCTGATCAAAAACATGGGCTACACGTCCAAGCAAGCCGCCCTGCTGAACATGCCCGGCGGCCTCGTCTCCTTGACCATTGTCTTCGCTGCCGCAGCCGCCATCCGCAACACCCCTGGCGGTCACCGCTGGTTCTGGATCTCGGCCTGCGCGCTGCTCGCTTCCCTCGGCGCCGCCCTCACATCCTTTCTCCCGCCCTCCCCATCCCACAAACCGGGCCTCCTTGTCGGAATCTGGCTCATCAATGCAATCACCCCGACACTGCCGCTCATGTACCACTACGCCAGCGTCAACGTCAGTGGGCACACGAAACGCAGTTTCGCAGCCAACGCCATCGCTGTCGGCTTCGGCTTGGGCAACATCGTGGGACCGCAGATGTTTCGGGCTCAGGATGCGCCAGTGTATCGCGGGGCCAAGATTGGGACATTGGGCACCGAGGCGGGGACTGCGGTTTGCGTCTGCGTGTTGGCTTTTTGGTATCGGTGGGAGAATGGGAGGAGGGGGAGGGTGACGGAGAATGAGGCCGAGGATAGAAGAGAGGAGAGTGGGAATGAGGGGTGGGAAGGGTTGACAGATTGGGAGGATAGGGGGTGGAGGTACTGCTACTAGGAGTGGAGAGCGAGGCATTTGTGGACACATGGACAGGTGAGGAGATGCGCTGGAGTGGAATGGTTTGTATTCTTGCTAAGAAGATGGCCGCTCTATGGAAAGACATCCGTGTCTTCCTAATCATCTTTAATGGCCGTAGTAACACCAGTACAATTCTGTTAAGTTGTATTTGAGGTTCTTTTCCAAAAAGGATCACTTGTACATTAACGTTATAGTCCAAGTGCCACACCATTAACGTTATTGTCCAAGTGCCACACTATCTATCGGAATCTGGCCTAGTGCCCCCGCATTGACCCAACGCTGAAGTTGTCTCTCCGTCTCCATAAAAAAGCACCTCACCGCTTGTTCTTCACCTTCACCTTCGCCTTCATCGCCTCGCAACTACTCATCGGCCCTGTGACTACCCAATTCGGTCACAAGACCATGTCTTCCGTTCCCTCCCACACATTCCGGTTTCTGGATCTTCCCAGGGAGTTACGCGATCATGTGTATCGCCTTTGCCTGTGTTGCTTCGAACCAAGTCATTCCTCCGGGCGCGGGAAGAATAACGAAGCAGCTCGTGGGAGCACCTAGTTAAACAAGACGGCTTCGACTTTGTCTACAAGACTGCCGAGCTCTCCTTCCTCCTGAGTCTCGATATGGCGCAGTATTTACTGAACGGGATGGAGCAAGGAGAACTGCCCGGGGATGAAGCCTTCCGTTCACCCAAGATCTTCGGAATCACGATACCTACGTATATGGATCGCGCGATGGACGCAAGTATTCCGGGCTTTTGGGCTCAGGGCATAACTTGGAGATGCTCTGAGGAGCAATTTGCGAGGATCGCGCATCTGAAGGAGGTCTTTGTTGAGTTGTTCACTGTGGATGATTCGGAAAGTTCGGACGCAGAAAGCGAATCGGAAGAAGATTCATAAGCTATGTCTGCGTATGGGGCTCAGGGATTCTGTCAGATGTATAAAGTGTCTTCAAACCATTTCTAAGATGTGTGCTCGTTTAAATCGGACAACACTTAGACTGCTATAGACTTTGTTCTCAAGGCATATCATTCCGTGCCCAGCGACGCGATGATCTAGAAAAGCTATATGCACGACGCAGGATCGGTTGAACCGGTTCTCGCCCATTTCTAGTGCCAATCCACATCATACTTTCCTAAAAACCGGATACTCATCCCCAACCTCCATCGGCACAATTCCAAACGTAACATAGCTATCGATATTCTCAGGCTCCAGCGCGACAAACGCGAGTCCTGCGTTCTTCTGCGCGGCAGACACGAAGAAACTGCCAGCCGGCAACTTGATGTCGCGCGTCAGGAGTTCCGTCGTAACGGTGTTGCGTATCACGCCCTCGTAGTAGGACCGCGCGATCGCCGACGACGTGATATTGTACGCCTGCACTGTGCCTTCAAACGGCTCGTCCATGGTATCGACCTCAAGCCCCGAGACCACAAGCCTCTCAGCCAAATCCGCCCACGCCCGTGGAATCAAATAGCCCTCTGGCCTCGGCCTCGTCAGGTTCGCCGTCGCAGGCGTCGTAGATGCCCATTCAACCGGCAGCTGCACGACGTCGCCCGTGCGTCTATCCACCATGGTGAAGGTACGATTCTCATACCGGGTATAGTCCGTGACAACCACATCGGCCGCATCATGCAAAAACTCCTGAACCGCGCTCTCAATAATCTGGTACACCTCGTCTGCCCGCTCCCGCGCCGTCTCTAGCACCCCTAGTACCATCTGCAAGCCAGCCAGCGTGCGCCGCCGGAAACTCTGGTCCGCAATGCGGATCCCGCGCGTCTCGAACAGGAACGTGATGCACTGCGTCAGGCCCATGGCGTTGCGGCCAATCTTCGCATCCGTGCCTGCCTCCTCCAATTGCACAGGATCCGAAGTCGACGAAGCCGTCATGTATGGCTCGCCCCGCAGGCCCCGAGAGCTCAGGGATGCGTTGATGGCGGGCGCGAAGACGGACTCGGACAGCGAGCGGATCGACGGGTGAATGTTGAGGTTTTTGGCTGCGCTGTACATGCCATCGGCTGCATTGCTATAGTCATCTGCGTATCGGGTCGACGCGCCGTATTCGTGCATGTCCACTGCGATGTGGGGCGCAAAGCTGCTGAAGAAGTGCTTTAGGTCGCGTGTCTGCTGCCGCGCTAGCTTGACGTGGTCCCGGTTTGGATCGAAGTTGGTTGCCAGTGTGCGTTGGAAATATGCGTTTCCGTCTGGATTATAGCGCAGTAGCACGAGGATATCCATTGCTTCGAGGAAGGTCAAGGTCCAGGTGGGGTTGGATGACATTTGGCCGAGGAGAGCGAGGAGGGCCTCGTCGCCGGCTGGCTCGTTGCCGTGGACGGAGCCTTGGAGCCAGATGCGGAGTTTGTTGGGCGTTGGGGAGGTTGCGTTTGATGTAGTGGAGAGGCGGACATAGGGAAAGGATTTGCCTTCTTCGGAGAGGAACGATGCTGTGTGGTAGGTCATCCATGTCGGGTTCTTATTTGATAATTGTTGAAGAAAAGAATCTGGCATACTCTCAGTCCGGAGGTATCATTTGGTGCTTTGAGAGATGAGTATACTTAGCGTCTTTTGGCTCGTGGCGCCCTCCTTACCCTCGCTCCACCCCGGTGCAAAAGTCGCATTTGGTAGGAAGGCTGGGCTGTAGAGGGTGACATTTGGTTCCGGGAATGCATTCTGCTCCACGAGCTGCGAATCGAAAGATACCGACAAATAATTTTCACCGTATTTCGATTGAGCCTGTACAGAAATGCAGAGTGCAGCGAGGAGCAACGCGATTCTGGCCATGATCTGCAGCATGAAGAGATTGAGGAGTCGGTCTCTTTTATATCTACTCAGATAGATTACGTATCTAGAACAATACGTCAATCCAAGACGCTACATGTGGAGTAGTGCTTGGCGTTCACTTGTGACCTTCCTTTCTTGGGGTTGTAGAGGGAACCGTCCGATGAGGGTCCCGTCAAGAGTGGGAGCGTGTGCTCATGCCATACCGCCGAACTCTTGGTGAATTTGGACTCTTGATTCTACATCTGACTCTCAAGCTGCCCAGGACGTGCTCACACGCACGGTTTTCCATGGACGCGCTCGAGTTCGCTCCTCGCATCTTCTGTTCTACACTTTTTGCCAAAGTGCGAAGTAATCTTCAGGGCCTCGTGGCTACGATGCCAATTTTTCTCCCCGATTTTTTTCATTGGGTACAACATCTTCATCATCCATATCATCCTCATCGTCGCTCCTTGGGTCATCCGATCCTAGCCCGCTGATAACCCTCCAGGCAACATTGATGATCATGACAAACCAGACGAGCAATATGCATAATAAAGTTGACAAGAGGCCTAAAAACCACCAATGCACGAGACTGTCGAAGCAAACGATGCCACCTGGATCTTGGAAAGGTTGCACATATTGGGAAATAGAGGTGGCCTTGGGTTGCGAGGTTTTTTGCCTTGTCGTTGTGTCGTAACACCCCAGAGGCATTTCGACGGGGAGGTGAGCCCAGACAGACCAGACTACCATAGGAAAGAAGATGTGGCGGGTTATGAACCAAGCAGCGATGAAGATGCCGAAAGCTACGTCGCAGGCGGTCTGATAGGCCAAATAACGGAGGACTTTTGCAGTCTTTGGTCGTTATCAGTCAGCGTACTAGCACAAACCTGGCATTGAACGTGATTTGACACTCACCGACAAGATGATGTCTGCAAAATCCATTAGACAAAGTATTGCATTCCCAACCCTTGTCATGTAGAAGCCGTAGCTTGTGAAAATCAAGGCGCAAGTGATCAGGTGATGGGTTAACATTTGCCAGTAGTCCTTCCGACGCTTTTCAATGTTGATGACGAGAATCTGCTGTATCCAGAAGGCATACTGAATTAGATAATATCTCTTCATTGAAGCAGACATGGCGGTGTCGGGAAAGTCGGTCCATAATTCCCGCAAATTGAGCCAGTACTTCGACGTGGTCCAAAGATACTACGCCTGTCCATCAGCTTCTCAACTTGTATGAGTCGTGTGGGGGCTTCCCGACCATGCCAGCTCCAAAAGAGAGCGTATAATAAATCGCTAGCCACCCCTGCTCGGAGAAGCGCTCGAGTGCCACTGGCTTCCGCACGCCGCCTCGAATAGCCAGAGGCCTCAGGACGTAGTCCATGACGGCGCTACGCAAGCCCGTGAAGACAAACAGCCAAGGAAGAACGTAGGCCCAGTCATCTCGTCCAGGGGTATAGGACTGCGAGGGCTCGTCGTAGTGGGATAGTGTGTAAAGGTTGTGCGTGTGTCGCGAAGGGAAGACGACGCTGGCCCAAGCGAGAAGAGCGAGTATGGTAAGAGAAATACCTGTATCGTTAGACGACCTCAATGAAGGATTGCTGCCATGAGCTCACTCAATTGATGCTGAACAATAAATCCACAGGCTGAGGTCAATGAGAATGGCTTTCTTCTTCGAGACTTGGACGCTAGACGGCCACGGGGCCGTCGTCGGAGGACATGGTGGATTTCCTCGGCAGAGTAATTGTACCCCACAGAAGCCATCTCCGACTTGATATGGAAAAGGTGGAGAGTCGAACGCGGTGTCGTGATGGAGAAATGTCGGTGGGGTCTGTGCATTGGCCGGCGGTGGGAAAACTTGGCGCCGGCTCGTGCGCGAACGACTCAAGGGTCGGGATCCATGGCATCTACTCGACCCATGGGCTCTGCGTCATTTCGTCTGGTCCAGAATGGAATATGGGGGACTACGCCCTCTAGTGTACAAAGCTAGGCTTATGTCATCTATCAGACCGCCAGACATCGTCCCATGCTTATCCAGACCGCAACACTGCCCTAGTCTCTCCAACACACGTCTCTCTCATAGTATTCCAGTTTCCAACTAGACAGCTCCGCGGCTTTGCTTCACACTGAGGCTCAGCGAAGCAGGACCTTGCAACCATCGGCGCTCGATACCACAATGGTAAGGTTTTGTCTCTCTTCGCCCGTTGGCTTGTTCTCTACACCAGTGGGGGGCAATCGCAGACCAGGAAAAGCTTGCACTATTCTGACGACAGCGTACGATGCTTCCGTAAGTGCGAAATCCTCTGTGGATCGTTAGTAAGTCCTCGTGACGGCCAACACAAGAAGCACTCACTCCCAAGGCACAGCCGTGGACCACCGTGGAAAGGCAAAAACCCCCAGCCTATCTGCCTTTCAAGGTCTGTGTTCTCCCACCGTTCAGGATCGAATTCGCGGGCGTTTGGGCCGTAAAGCCTTGTCATCCGATGCATGTGATAAGCAGACCAGGCGACTCCGGTGCCTTTGGGCATCAGCACTGGAGCTGTACCATGCGGACCCCCGCCTGAAGGCAGGAGCGTGGTTTTTGCTGCGATTCTCACGTTGACAGGAAGCTGTGGGTATAATCTAAGAGCTGCAGAATTGTGGCACTCGTCAGTAAGGACAATTCCTTGCTAGGTGTCACTCTTAGCAGGATCGGTCGCACTCACTCTCATTAAGCACGTATCGCAGATACGGGATCTGAGCTATTTGAGCCCGCGTCACATTCCGCTCGTTCCCAGATACTACGCTAGCTATTTCTTTTTGGAGACGCTTCAGAACAGTTGGATGACGGACGAGAAGGTAGCTTCAAGTGTTAGCAGTAGCGGCAACGGCAATTGGGCGGGCTGTTGATGAGCAGCCTGTATACTAACAATGTCCAGGACATGAGACAAGCTGTGGTATCTCGTCCAGCGATAAGAACGTGCATGAGCTGATCGCGCACCAGCTTTGCGTCCTTCATGTCGTTATACAAGTCCAGGATGAAAGGGTATCGTGAGAGGGCAATTTCTTCCCCTTCCTGCTCCAAAGTCTTGAGCGCTCGGGAGACGAAGTGATCAGCATACGACTTGATAACCCCGCAGGCATTCCTAAACTTCTTGGGCTTGTACAAAAAGTGTAAATCGGCCAGTCGTAACCTAATGGCAGAAATGAGCGATGCATAGTCGAAGCTACTCGCAAACGCGTCTTCAACGTCGTTGGTGAGAACGCCCTCTGTCTCTCCGAATAATAAGTCGGTCGTAGTGGCAAGTGTGAAACGAAAGAAGTAAGGCTGCATGTCCACAATGGTGTCTGGTGCTGATGCTAATCCATTCAGCAGCTCGTTTACGTGGTTGTCGAAGACGTCCAGCTTTTGATACTGAATTCGTACGAATTGGCGACGGAGAAGCTCCCTGGAGTGCTTCCATGGACGCCCGTCTTGGGTGAATATGCCTTCGCCGAGCATTGGATAAAGACCGGCGCTTCGGGATCCCATTACCCAGTCTGCTTTCAGTGTGAGCCCACCAGCTGTAGCAACCAAGCGTCTTCTATTACCGACCTTCAAAGCGTGTAGACAGTACCGCCTCTATGTTCTTTGGGTCAGTGGTCATGTATCCCTCATTTCCAAAGAGCATGAGTTTGAAATTTGGGCCCAATCGATCAAAGTACTGGGATTGAAAGGCTAGTAGTCGTTGCGATGGGAGAGCATCATATTGCTTCTTGAGCACATCAAGCGCAAACGGCCATTTGTATGGCAGCATAACCTCCATGGGGAGACATCCATTCTGGGCGCCGAATATTTTATCTGCCTGACAGTCGAGGAGTTAACGATGGCATTGTTAGCGAGGCTATATCCATAACTCACCTTGCGTTGTCGCTTCCGACGTAGGTACACATAAACAATATAGCAGGACACGATTGCCGCTAACACCAACCCGCGGGAAAAAGCCATATCTCTCGACCGAAAGGAAAGGATAGCGTGTTCTGGCGGGGGAGGATACACAAAGATGTACGGCGCGAGGCTGTAGCTGGAGACTTTGGTGCGAAATGCGGGAGCTAGAGTACATGTGTAGGGGTCCGCGGGGAGGGCTGAGCGCTCTCCAAACTGGCCCCCAACTCTCCACCCCTGGTAATCGCACCAAGGCCTGTCATTTGTGGTTGAGCAGCGGCCCCTCACCGGAGCTGAAGGAAGATGGGCGCGAATCAAAACCGAGCAGGTGTGGGTCTCTGTCCAGGACAGGTCTTCAGTGGTGTTCAAAAAAGGCTCGAGCCCGAATTCATTGCTGCCTGGGGAATGATGAGACAATTGCCGCAAGAGTCATGGATGGCTCGTAGGACAAAAATGTCGTGTTAGTCTATGGATGAGCTGGCTGTGTGTGGCGCTCGTTCATGTGGAATCCGTTCCTTTTGGGGGTTGGCGCTTACGACGTCTCGCAGGGAACCGAGGTGGGCACGGTGGATGGGTGGTTCGCGGCGGCTAGTGATTGATAAAGTGGACAACTGTGCAGTATGTGGCTCAACCGGCACAATAATAGATACATGGGAGGGCTGGGGTCGCGTGTTGCGGGGCATGCAAGTACCGACTCGTTCTTGCTGAAACCGACACACTGAAGGAGCGGAGCCTCACATCACTACCACGCCCGATACTGTAACACGATAACCCCATGATGCGAACAGCCAGACACCGCTCATCTACTCTCTTGTCGACGCTGCGCGCATATTGACAGGTCCCGGGTCCATGGCTGACCCATTCTCCATTGCGGCAGGCACCATTGGCGTGGCAGACGTCTTGTTCAAGGTCGGTTCCGCCATCCACCGCGTCCAAACTGGATCCAGCACCATAGATGAGGACATCGAAATCTTGCAACGTGATGTCGAGGCCCTTACCTTCACCAACTCTGCCATACAAGACTTGTGGGAAAGGAACAAGACGAGGCTGCCAGGTTCGTCGCTGGCTCAATCGGATAACATCGACGACCTTTGGCAAAAAGTCGTGACAATTCTAGTTGATTGCAAGGCTACTGCGAAGCAGCTCGAGGCCCTGGTCAACGATATCGCCGGCGAAACGGATCCCTCAAAACGCCCGGGGAAATTGCAAGCTTTGAAGAAAACCCTTAGGAAGGAAACAAAGCTTCCCGGTCTGCGCGAAAAGCGCTCCCGCATTACCGATTGTCAGAACAGCCTCCAAATGTTACTCAGCGCCCTGATCTTGTACGTCAAATCCTACCTTTTGCATCGACCGGGTGGTGACATTGACACTCTGCCACACAGATCTTACAATCAAAACTCACAGGATTCAACAAATTTAGCAATAGGCCATCTGTCTCACACTGTTCAAGAGTTATCTACAACACTAAAGGCTGATATTGCATCGTTCAAGTCCAGGCTACCTGCAGCCGACGGCGACCTGGTTGGTACTCCTATCTGATACGCACCGTTGCCGTTTAACGCTGGCTTTGCACAGGCCAAGACCTTTTCCGATGCCGTGAGCTCTGCAACTGCCGTTGCTAAGCTAGTATCCATCAATCACCACTTCTACATACCGAAACCCGTCAGCAGTATCTTCACTGGTCGGAGCTCACTGTTGGACGAGTTACGGAAGGCATTCGACGTATCACGAGAGTCAAAACCGCCCAGTACTACGCAAAAGCGCTTCGTGGTGTTCGGTACGGGTGGCTCAGGAAAAACTGAGCTCTGTTGCAAGTTTGCACAAGATCACCAAGACGAGTAAGTTTGTCACCCCTTGAGAACCTCCCTGTTTAACGCGCCTAGCTTTTGGGGAGTATTTTGGATCGATGCGACCGATTCTCAGACTGTGGAGCATTCCTTCTCGAGAATAGTCAAGATCGCAGGCATAGCGTCAAGCGAAGGGTCACATCAGCGGGCAGCGAAAGAGTGGCTGTCCAGACAAGAGCGCCCGTGGCTACTACTTGTTGACAATGCCGACGATCCCAACTTGCCCCTACAAGATTGCTTTCCAGAAGGTAAAAGAGGCTGTATTCTCGTCACAACTCGAGTTCGTGCACATAAGATTCATGGCACGGCTGGCTCAAAGTCTTACGCGTTCGGTCCTTTGCCTCCCGATGAAGCGAACGATCTACTCTTAAAAGCCGCTGACAAGCCAAGTCCTTGGGATCCAGAAACCACGAAACACGCCATAAGCATTGCCAGCAAGTTAGGGTGCTTACCTCTTGCTTTGATCCAAGCAGGAACGGCAATACGGACCGGACTTTGCTCTCTAGCAAACTATGTTGGGTATCTGTCACGTTCGTGGGCAGAGCTGCGCAGAAAACGTTTCAACCCACACAGCAGACAGGAGGTGGCGGACCGAGTGGACAGTATGGTGGATCAGCTACTGATTTACTCGAGCTACGAATTGAACTTGGGGCATCTTGAAAATTCGAAAGAGCAATCTCACCAAGATGCCGTGCAGCTCCTCAAGATGTTCTCCTGTTTTCACTTCCAAAACATACGCCTTGGTGTTTTAATAAAAGCAGCAACCAATCCCGCCTTCGAACGAAAACTATTACAACAAGGCTTAGAAGAGGAGAATCGCTTCAAAGCCGTTCTGAAGCCCAAGACACGTAGCGAGTACCTTAGAGACAAACTTATCAGCTCGCTAGAATTTCTGTTAAGAGACAGGAGTCCGTCTGTCCTGCCAAGCGCTCTGAAAGTTAATGAGCCACCACCGGTGTCCGTTGACGACATAGAGAGCCGCTTGCGCAAGGCGTTGAGACACCTGGCGGATATGTCTCTCATCAACCTGCACGAGAACGGATTTACACACTTATCAATGCATCCACTATGGCATACCTGGGTTCGGCAGCGTCCTGAGATGAGACTGGTCGAAGAAGCTCTATGGTGTCAAGCTGCGAGAACTACACTAGCCCAGTCAATCATTCTACCGCCTCATGGATCATCTGAAGAGGAGGAAGCAATGCGAAGATCCCTGTTACCCCATATCAACCATGTTCGAAGATGTCAATCTGACATTGACGCCAGGATCAAAGAAAACAAAGAATCACGACCCAGGTCCTGGTCGCAATTTCTGTCAATCTCCCTAACAAAAGCATTCGCACCAAAGCATACAATGCAACCAAGAGAGGCACTAGAACTAGCAAAGTTCAGTCGCGTTTACATGGAATGCACACAGTGGGACGAAGCGGAAAAATTACAAGTGAAGGTCAAAGAATTCGCTTGCGCAAAATTAGGCCCCGATCACCCACGCACAATAGCCGTCTCCCTCTTCCTGGCTGCCACATACGGAGCGCAAACCAGGGCTAATGAAGCAGCAGAGCTGCAAGAACATGCTCTTCAGGCGTATACGAATTCTCTAGGTCCGAATCACCCCAAAACACATAAGATGAAGGACATGTTGGGTGCAACCCGCTGTTTCCAAGGGAGATTCAGAGATTCACGTATGCTCCATGAACAAGCAGCAGAGGCCATGACGAACAACTTTTACGGAAATTCAGAAGAAGGACTTGATGCTATCGAACAGTCTATTGAGGATTTGGATCGGGTGTCTCACTCCAAGTTTGATGAGATTCTCGAAGTTCATGGCGATTCAATTAAGCGAATGAGAGGCGCATCAGTGACTGATCCGGAAGATCTGTTCACATCCTGGGCCAACCTGGGTAGAATCAAGTGGAGATATTTTCTCTATGACGATTCCAGGAGACTATACAAGAAAGCAGCATTAGGGTTGTTGGCTTTGCTGGGTCCCAGCGATTCGCGGACTATAGACGTGCTGCAGGACCTTGCCTTGTCGTACGTCGATTCCGAAGGAGAACCATCTGGTGGAGGCCTCGAGCACATCGACGATGCGCTCGCCATTCAAAAGAATATCTATGACGAGCGCAAGAAGACATTAGGTGAGGAATCGCCGTTGACATTGCTGGCGCTAGGAATCATGGCCCGGTTGGAGAGCGCCCGAGGAAACCACGAGGAAGCCGAGCGCATGTTCCGCAATATTCTCCCCATCGCTCAGCGCACGCTCGGAGACAACCACTTCGGTACCTTGGCCGGACGAGCACACTTCGCCCAGGTGCTCGTGCGGCAGACCAAGTACGACGAGGCGGAGAAACTCCTGCAGCAGGTGGTTCAGAAACGCAAGTACCGAAGCCAGGCTCGGGACGACGGCAACCATCCAGATCACATCATAGCACTGTGGTATCTGGTGCGATGCTATGAGCGTCACGGCAAGATCAGCGAAGCCATCGCCCACGCGAGAGACCTAGAGCAGGCCGTGGAAACAATCGGCGGGGAGGGACTGGGGAAACAACATCCGTTCGCCGTAAAACTTAGGGTAAGAATTGCCAAGATGGAGGAAGTGCAGAGACTGACTGAATCGGAGCAACTCCAATTGCAGGAAACATTGATTTAGGTTGTTGAACAGATTGTTTCTTGTATCGTAATTTGTACGATGGGGAAGACACGGACGATCTTATGCAGCTAGTAAGGTAGATTGAGCGCTCCTGGATGATACCCGTACGATAATCTGGAGGCTTTGGGAAAGCCGTGTGCATAGCATATGAAATTTTCGAGTATTGCCTCCCCTCTACCAGTACTCGTCACCGAGAACCGAGATGGCCCATACAAATCAGACAGCTACACTCTAGAAGCCTTCGGTATTTTCTATTCACAAGCGAGTCTAGACATATTATTTACTGCAACACAGCTGGCTATGCTAACCGGATACTATCAACCCACTCTGCCGGAGCTCCTTTATGCTGTCTACATTGGAAGCATGCACATCCTCATACTTGGCAAAGTAAATCAGATTTCCAGCCTCGACATCGGCAGCAACAACTTCAGACAGGGGCTTGCTCCACGCGGCCGGCGCCTCGACGGGCTCGTCGACGGCCTGGATGTAGCGCAGCGTCGCGTCGATGAAGGTAGTGGCGTATCCTCCAGCGGCGATGCGATCTGGGCTTCCGTGCGCTGGCAGGATCTTCTTGATGGGCAGCTCGGCCATGCGCTTGAGCTCCTGCTGGTGCGTTGGGAGACTGGCTGCATCGGCGATGAAGGTTGCTGTGTCCTCGAGAGTGTCGCCGGCGAATAAGAGGCCTTGTTGCGGGAGGAAGAGGATGGTGCCGTCGGGCGTGTGAATGTTGAAGTGGTGGAGCTCGATGGTTGTGTTTCCAATGTTTAGTGTCATTTGGTCTTCATATAGAGTGGTGGGTAGAACGGCTTGAATGGGCGGATCACCCTTTGCCAAACGGTCCGTGTTGCGGCGGATGGTCGCCTCCGTTTGCGTCTGTCCGACGATGGTGGACTTCTTCAGGGCCGGGGCTCCCGCGATGTGGTCGTTATGGAAATGGCTGTAAACAAGGGTGGTTTTGTTCACGCCTAGAGTCTCGACGTGGTTGAGCATAAACGCGGCGTGGTCTGTTGTTATGCCGGCGTCGTACAGTAATGCTTCGGAGCCACTAACTATGGCGTATGTGCTGACACCCAAGGTAAAGGCACCATCATCAAGCCAATTTGGATCTTCTGAGTGGAACCGCTCCCCGGTTCTTCCATCATAGTAGGCGAAAATGCCAGGATATGGTTCGAAGATACGGATGGTGGCAGTGGCGTTTCCTGGTGCCCGAATGTCTCGTTTCATAGCACTGAAGGAATTTATGTCAGTGAATTCATTGCAGGCGAAGACGAGAGAACTGACGGAACATGGTGGGATGAGAGTTGAAGACTAGGCCCGGGCGCTAGGAAGCGGGGTTTGACACGATGCGTGCATGCGTGGGTGTGGCTCGAAATCACTAATAGGCAAAGTAATGTACGCCAGGCTCTGTTTACTGTTATGAAGCTGGCCATTTTGATAATTACTCTATCCTGCTGTTGATATGAAACGGCAGCGCGATGCGGCGAGCAGGCGGCTTGGAAAGTGACGACGGAACCCTTGGAAGTGTGCCCTCCTTATACATTCTTTAAGAGACTATCGACACCGAGTATAATAGTGGAGAAGTGCAACGCAAACTGTGTTTCAGACCTAACTGGATAAATTGCCGGAAGCATTGCGGACCAAGGTCAGGGATGAGGACAAAGATCCGACGCGAAGGTCCCCGTCAGCAAACGCAAACTGTCTTGAAGTGAGGATCGGATGCATATCTTGCCGAGGCTGATAATGAATGATAAAGATTGGACCATGGAGCACAGAAAGGACGAAAGAAATGATTGAATTTGCGACGTTGAAATGCATCATTAAACAGACCTAGTCCTCTTTCAGCCAAGCGTCAAATGCACATTAGCATCCACTCCGCTCCGGTCCCTCGCCATCCCCCCTTCGGTGTGACATCTGAACGACATCTCGATCGACATTGTACATTCGCAGCCTTATCCCTCCTACAGCTGCGTTCCCAGATGGCAACCTCTTCGCTTGGCACGCCGCCAATGCACATCCGAAATCACGACATCGAACCCCTCGATTTCGTTTTGCAAGCTACCATGACGCCCAACCCAGATCCCATCACTTTTCCTCGGATCCACGTCAATGAAAACGTGCGATAAGCTGGAACAAGCCATAGCTCCAAGAAAACGCCCAATCGCGGCGCAGAAGCCCTCCACTATGCCCAGGGACATGGCTTGCGGGACGCAGTCCCCTACAAATGCCACCAGATTGCATCATCCACTTCTCTTTGCTGATATGGGCCCGCAAAGGTGCTGGAGCCATGTTTAAGTTCTGCACTCCGTACCTCGCCTTTCCCGGTAGCGCCTGCACTGTCGCAACCTGCCCATCTCGCAGCACCCTTGAACCATGGCCTCGGAGAAGAAGATCACAGAGCTGCCCGGCGCTTCTACCGACTCTTCAGATACAGAGATTGAGACTCGTGTACCAGGCGGCTTATCCGAGAAGAAGCTGTTGAGGAAACTCGACTTGAGGCTCTTGCCCGCTGTCTCGATCTTGTACCTGCTGTCCTTCCTGGATCGCAGCAATGTCGCCAACGCAAGAATCGAAGGTCTAACGACCGACTTGGGTATGACTGGGAACCAATACCTAACCGGATTGACACTGTATTTCATCGGCTATGTCCTGTTCGAGGTAAGACCACTATAACCATTTACTTCTTCAGCTGCTTATGAAACTAGATACCTTGCAACGTTGTTCTGAAACGGACAACACCCAAGTTTTGGCTACCGACTTTGACACTTGTGTGGGGTATTGTGGCCACTCTTATGGGCGTGACACAGAATCTGAGCGGCTTCTTTGCGGTTCGCTTCTTGTACGTGCCCTTGCCATAGCTCCTAATTTTCACATTCTGACCCTTTTATAGCCTGGGTGTCACCGAATCAGGCCTGTTTCCAGGCGTGGTCTACTACTTGAGCATGTGGTACAAGCGCTCTGAACGTCAATACCGCATCTCGCTCTTCTTCAGTTGCGCCTCGCTCGCCGGTGCCTTTGGCGGCATTCTCGCGTGGGGCATTGCCCACATGCGCCATGTTGGAGGTTACAATGGCTGGCGATGGATATTCATCCTCGAGGGACTTTTGACCATAGTGGTCGCACTCATCGCGTACTTTTTCATCTCAAACTACCCCGTTAGCGTGAGCTGGCTCTCAGACGACGAACGTTCTTATATCAACGCTCGTTTGAAAGCCGACGGCGATGCCACCAATGACGAACAGTTCTCTTGGGCAGAGGTATGGGTTGCCTGCAAGGATGTAAAGTGTTGGTTGTACGGTTTTGCCTTCCACACAATGAGTTTACCTTTGTATACGCTCTCGTTGTTTCTTGTAAGTTGAATCCCTCTTCCGCGTATGACAATATTCCTGACCGTCTCAACAGCCAACCATCATCAAAGACATGGGATATACAGCAGCTCAGTCCCAGCTTCTTACCATTCCCCCCTATGCACTTGCCACAGTATTTACGGTGGTTGTGGCAGTCGTATCTGAGAAGTATGGCCGACGGGCCCCCTTCGTCATCTTCACCTCGTCTCTTGCCATCATCGGGTACATCATCCTCCTCTCCAATACCAATCCCAAGGCGAGACCCGGCGTCTCCTACGTTGGCACATTCTTTGCCGCTATTGGAATCTACCCCTCTGTAGCGCTGGTCCTCTCCTGGCCCGCAAACAATGTCTCTGGCCAGACGAAGCGCGCCACCGCGAATGCGATGCAAATCTCCATCGGAAACTGTGGTGCTGTCATTGGGACGCAGCTATATCGACCAGCCACATCTCCGAGATATGTTTTGGGTCATTCGTTCGCTTTGGGCTATTTGGTAGCCAATATTTTTGTGGTTACTACTCTTTGGTGGATCTTGAATAGAGAAAACAAGAAGAAGTCGGAGTATCTGGCGGAGCACCCGGCGACCAAGGGGTTCCACGACTCGGAGGAAGACCTGGCACAGGGCGATCGACACCCACGATGGCGATTCAATATGTAAATGGCAAGAATAGGGATAGAGCTAGGGAATCGAGGTTTATTTCTTAGGAGAAGATTTTCGTTCATAAAGACCAATTTCGACATCTTGAACGAGTCACACAACTCCAAACGTCGAAAGTTCGAACAATACCTCTCTCGGTTTACATCCTAGAATAGGCGCATTGGCCACTCATACTCAAGGATACTTTAATATAAGGCAGTGCAGGGTGTCCCCGCAATCGATATCGACCCGGATTCTTAACCCCGCCACAGCCTAATCCCTACCATGCACACTTTTTGGAAGACGAAACGCGTGGCCAATCTGAACAATTGCCCTAAAAGCTTGATCAACCTATCTTAATGAATCACTGTACACCATGTGCGACGGATGAACAGGGATAGAAAAACGAAAGTAATGTGGCATCTTCCTTTCGACTTCACGTCCAACGTCTTCAATCCTTCGCAGTAGCCCAAGATGGCAGACAAAGCCCCAACGAAGTCCAAATCCGTAAGTCAGGCCGCACAGCACCATCGAATGTACATCTCATCTTTCATCTTCAGACAGGCGGCATCGTCGCCAGAGCACTGTTCCTCGTGCTCCCGCTCGCGCTCCCAGCCGCCTTCTGGTCCTCCCACATCCAAACATACCTCACGTCACAATTCCAGAGCTCCGTCTCCACGGCACCGAAACCCGCCATCCCCGCCGTCGAGCCTCCAACAGGCTGGACGCCAGAGGCATGCGCAGCGCACCAGTACACCACCGAGATCGTGTCGCTGGACCCGCTCGTCATATACATCAACAACTTTACCTCGCAGCTCGAAGCCGAAGGCCTCGTGAAAGCAGGGTACGTCTTCCCTCCCATACCTTACTCCTGTGTCCCCCTTATCAACCTTCGTCCCAACAGTGAACCCGACTTCGAAGACTCGGTGATATCGCACTACTCCGGGCTCCGCAAAGTCACAGGCCGGACCTCGCAGTCAGCGCCCCTGGAACCCGATCTCCCACTCGTATCCTGCATTCTGGGTCGGGCGCGAAAAGTACGTCACCCCCATCTTTCCCCTTCCTTTTTCCCACTCCCAATTTTATCCATCTACTAACCTCGGTCCGTCTACACACACAGTTCATGGGCTCCATGCTCCTCCCCCACGAGCCCTTCTCCACGCCGCAACTCGTGCGCTACTTCCCGTCTCAGAAATACGACCTCCACACCGACTTCTGGCCCGCGCACCAGCTCATGCCGGACGGCAGCGGGCGCCTGTTCAACCGCGTGGCTTCGTTCTTCGTCTTCTTGCGCGCCAATTGCACAGACGGGTACACGTACTTTCCCGAGGTGGACGTGCTGGATCGGGATGCGGAGCGCAGTGGTGGTGGTGGTGGGAACCTGGGTGCCGTGTGGAAAGGCAAGGCGGAGAGGGGGGAGAGGCAGGGAGAGAAGAAGGGGGTGCGCTTCAAACCTATTGCTGGGAATGCCTTGTTCTGGGTGAATTTGGATGGAAAGGGGAGAGGGGATCAGAGGCTGATACATGCGGGGTTGCCCGTAGGCGAAGGGGAGAAGGTTGGGATGAATTTATGGCCCAGGAAGTTTTATGCGTCGGATGAGTAGGATTCTGACGATACAGAATTTGGATTTTTGCGGGGATTTCTTGTTATAGCTAGGAGATGATTATTTTGGCTCAAGAAAAAGAGCTGGCTAAAGCCGGAGCCTGGATCAACCGCCAAAATGCCGCGGAATAGAGACAATGCGGAAGCTAACCAGCACGCTCCTTTCCAAATTTCAAACGCCATCGCCATGTATCGCTTCTCGACTCTGGTTGCCGGGTTGGGAAGCGTTGACAAAGAAATCAAATGTGAACAAGGACTGGAATTGAAACACCACCAATGCAAATGCACCATCTACCTGCTGAAAATGCGTGCAGCCTCCACCAGTCATGAAAACTTCGTCCAATCTTAAAATATACAAAGGAAATTGTAAAGTCGGCTAGTCTCCATGTGAACTGATCCAAGCCCTCGACACCCTTCGTTACGCTTCATCACCGTCGATACTGTCCTTGTTGATTGTGAGCAAATCTCGCAGCTGCTTGTGCTTGGTCGTAACTTGCACCGTAAGGCTGCGTGACGGGCCGCTGTACGGGCTGTTGCATGGGCTGCTGCATTTGCTGCGGCTGTTGGGCGAAAAAGGGCCCCTGTGACGGCTGAGGACTGGGAGTCCCCCAACCTGACATCGGCTGCATCATAGGCGATACGCCTTGCTGCGGGAAGTACCCCTGCTGTTGCTGATACATTGGCATCTGGCTGGGAGTCGAATACGCAAATCCTGGAGGATATCCTTGTGGCGTTCCCATCATTGTTGGAGTGAAGCTGCCCGGCATCTGTTGTCCCATCTGCTGCAATTCATATGCCTGTCGTTGCTGAGCTGCCATTGTACGTCGGTCGATCTCAGCCTGCATGGCCGCAGTGTGTCGATTTGCCTTGGCAGCAGCTTTCTCTTTCTCGCGATTATCAATGATTGCCGTTAAGCCTGCGGAAGCCGGTCTCGCTTTCTCCTTGCTGTCCTTAGACATATCGAGCAGAGGTGTGCCCGTAATGCGTGCAACATGTTCTTGCTCCCGTGCGGACAGTGAAGTAGGGCGCTGCTCAAGTAACGTCCCGGCGCCGCGCGATTGTGGACGGCTCAGCGGGCGGCTCGGAGGGCGAGCAGGTAACGCTTCTGGAGTCCGTTGTAGATGAGCCCAATCACCGGATTGAGTGCGGTTCATTGGTGGAGGAGTATGTGATTTACTCCGACCATGAGCATTCACTGGCGAGGGTCGTTGGTAAGCCGCAGCAGCAGCAGCCCTATGCTGCACCCACTCATCTGGATCCAACTTCCTCTGGTCCGACTGAACTTGTGAAGTCATTCCAGGCTGCCAGGCAACACTACGACCATCGGCAGTCTGAGGCGATGACGAAGAGCTTCGCATATGGCCAGCTGCGATAGGCGTGGTCCTTCCGGAGATGTGAGACTGGCGTTTCTGTTCGGTGGGAGAGGGTGCTAGGTTCTCTCTCGAGCGCGAGAAGCTGTTGTCATGCAGACCTTGAGTCATGGTTCCACTTGTACCGGGCCGCTTGTTGTCGGGGTTGAGCGCGTAAGTCGGGCCAAAATCAATAGTGGGTATGGCGGATGAAGCTTGCGTGGTCTGCGTTTGTTTGAGGGGCTCATAAACTGTGTCGCCCACAGCAACAGGGGCTCTGGGCGGTTGTAGTTCTGGATTGCCAACAAACTTCAACACCCCACTACGCGGGCGGTCTTCGCGACGTTCCGGTACCCTCCTCGGTTGTATTTCTTCACTGTGTGTACTTGCGTAATCGGGTGTAGATGTCGAGACGGCGTCGTCGTCGTAGCGGCTGCTTGATTTGCTTGGGTACCTCAACAGCGACGAATCTGCGTTATTCAGGTTATCAAGGGCGTCCGGATCGATCACATCGTTTCGTAAACTGCCGAGACTTGAGCTAGCTGTCGAGCGTCGAGAGGACGTGGATAACCGACCTGGCACTGGCACTGGCTTACGAGGGATTTGGCTACTTCCGCTGCCAGGACGGTGTGCGAGGTCCGCGTCCGACCGAGTCTGCGGCAGCTCTGTGTGCTCCGGGACAGGGGGGGCGGTTGGCTGGAAATGTGTCGTCGGCGACTCAACAAACTCGGGCTGCTCGATATAAGGAGAAGCAGGAATAGTGGGAAGTCGGTTTTGGGAATGCCCAGAACGAGAACTATTGGCACTCTGAAGAAACTGATCAGCTGGCGAACCGCGTGCGTTAGCATCCAGATGCATTTGCTGATTCCTGTCATAATCACCACTTCGTCTGGATTGCAAACTCTCTTGACTCCTCCATGCCGCGGCCGCACCAGCTGCAGCAACTCCAGCCGATAGAGGCGCATTTGTTACGTCGGCCAGCTGATGAAGCGTCGCAGAATCCAAGTGTGCGTTTGGCTTCATCGTAGGTGGAGCATACGGTTGGACCGGGGGTCTCTGACTCGGCGCGTGGGCAAACGAGGGAGGTGGTGCAACCGGACCGTGTGGAGGTACCGTTGGCGCAATCTGGACTTCTGGAAGGCGACGCCTATTCTGTAATTCGGAATCTGACTCATAGTGAAGGGTTCCATTCTGAACGTTATGCTCGGGCGGAGTAGGGGGACTGTCGTATCCTTGGTGTTCAGAAGGTCCTTGCGTCAGACGAGATTGCTTGTATCCATTCGCGTCAGATACCGATCTCTGATGACGAGGTGGAGCAAATGAGCCACTTGGAGGTGCTGAATCAACCCGCCGGGGAGCCTGTTCACCAGGTCGAGTTGGGGATGATTGTCGCGTTGACGGCTGAGAACGAATGGAACCGGGCTCTTCGAACCTCAACGTGCCGCTTCGCGAGGGTGGCAGACTGGTGCGACTAACTGTGTTCCTCCGACTAGTCGTCCTGCTTCGGTCTCGAGGATCCGAGAGCATTCGTTTGGCAGTTAGGTCTTTCATCTGCTTCCGCCACTGCCTCTCCGACCAGCTCTGGCTACCATCGGTATGGATCAAGCTCGATACGTCCCACATTTCCAGGTACCCATAGCGTCTGTCAGGGGGCATTGCAAACATCAAGCCTCGAGTATCAAGGACATCAGAAACGAGCTTGTTGGGGCGGCCGTACAAGGCGAAGGTGTCGAAAACGGGGAACAAGAATCGCAGCATGATCTCGAAACCAGATACCGCGGGATGCGTCTCGGGCATGACGAAAACAAAGCCTTCTGTTACGGACTCGGGATTGGAGTGAATTGTGATTTTGCCTTCAATTTTGACCAGAGTAGATTGATCGATCAGGGGCTTCGACTGTGGGTAGATGGCGTAGGCAGAATATGCTTCGCGCACGGTCGCAATCGGGCTTGTCTTCTTGGTGATTTTTTTGGTGTCGTAGAACTTCATGTCACCTTTGAGGATGACAGGTGAGCGGTCGTAGGCATTCTGCTTCTTCTGCACCTTCTGCTGCCTCGCGAATTCCTTCTCATCCGGGGGTGTCACGACGCACCAGCACCTGCGCCAGGGAGTTCCTGCTCCAAATCGGACGCGGGCCCAATCCTCGTGTTTTGCGCGTTGGCGATCCAGAATCATGCGGATGTTGTTGAGCGACCTCCCCTTGCCCGCAATCAACGCGCCCGTGTATGCTTCTTGCAGCGTCGTGTGTTCGTACATGGCAAGACGTATGCCCGCGGTCCATTGCGTCAGTGAATTGAATGAGTTGAAGTGGAAAAGGTATTTGTTGCTGGCTGCCGTCGATATGCTGAGGATGTTATCGAGCTTCTTGCCGTCGCTCAAGACCATGGAGGGCATCTGCAGCAATTAGATGGATTGCGCAGGATGTGGAGTTTACGAACCATGTGGATAGCCGCGTCAGTGAGATTGATGAAGGTTGGGAGCACTTCGGTGTCTCCGCCAACTTTATCCAGCTCGCTGGCATCCCACAGCGACAAGATGGTGCCCACGAGTTGGGCGAAGCATTCTTGCCATACCCGGTCCGGCGCGGGACGGCCACCTGCGGCGATGTAAGTATCACAAGGACGAAAAAGTAGGACAGCGGCCGGGCATACGTGAATCGGTGTCGTGGAACTTGAGAAAATAGCCCTCCTGGTACAACTTGTTGGA
The DNA here is from genome assembly GCA_010093805.1 of Polyplosphaeria fusca. Classification (NCBI taxonomy): domain Eukaryota; kingdom Fungi; phylum Ascomycota; class Dothideomycetes; order Pleosporales; family Tetraplosphaeriaceae; genus Polyplosphaeria; species Polyplosphaeria fusca. The sequence goes on from ML996224.1 coordinate 40,230, forward strand.
ATGACTGTTGAGGAAGGTGAAAATGCGCTGAAGCTCAGGAAGCGTGTCCTGGCTTACTTCCATCATGGGCGGCTGATAGGTTTGTATCATGGACATGGGGCGCGATGATGGCCTGGAGTCAACTCTCTGCTGCCCGCCAGGACTGGAGGAGTAGTCAAAGTTGTCTGTTGGGGTTTCCGAAGCCATGGGTTGCTTCGCGGAGGGCGAAGGTGGAGCGGGCGACGGCGGAGCGGGCGACTGTCCCGTGGACGAGGGCGTTCTCCTGTGTGGTGAACCTCCGCCCCATTCTGACATGAAGGAGAGGACTGAAGAAGAGCGAAGCCCCGGCATTAGTGGATTTTTCTTGGTGTTGCGCTGGGCAAATTGTGGGAGCGCGGCAGGGCGGGAAGGGGCTATCTACCTCTCTTTGAGCGGACCATGGCCGCCGCAGGGGAACTGTGACGGGCCTTCTAAGCGATTTGCCAGCGCTGTCTGACAGCGGCGCTCTGTGTTCGTGTTGTAGGCGTTCAGCCGCAGGAGGCGCCACGGATGTTCGCGGGATGGATGCAAGGGAGTTAGAGTTGCAGCAGCGAGTACACAAACGAGCGACAGAATGCACACGGCAGAGGGGGGACGGCAACGGCGGTGCAGGATTTTTTTGTGCGTGTGGAGTTGCGGGAGAGGGCGACTGCAGGACAAAAGAGAGGTGGACTGGGGTTGGAGTGGTGATGTAGGCAGGGATATGCGATGACGAAGGCGGCAGGCGTGGCCAAGAATTGTGCCCTTTTGGGCGGACGGCTTGCCGGACAGCCGCCGGTCGGGGGTTGATGGAGCGAAAGCAGCAGGACGGCCGAAGAGCAATACAAGAATCCCCAAGTTTCCTAATGCGAATGGATAGTGCGACGGCAGGGTGTAAACACGAAGACAGGAAGTGGGCGGTGCTGCTTACTCTGGGGCGTGTTTTACCGCATTTGCAAGGCCAGCGCGTCATTGGGTCTGGTGGACGCGTCACTGCTGCCGAGCGGCTACGGTTACGAGTGCCAGGATATGGCGGCACGTCTTCTGGAACTGGAATTGGGGCTCGGGGCTCGAGGAAGAGCTTGTGAGACTGTGCGGCGCGACGCACGAGCAACACTCCCGACAGCACCCACGGCTCCGATGCGATGCTGTGCCCTCTCCCACGACGTCTCCTTGGGCGACAGCAGCCGACGACGCGCCATCCGCCATCCGCCATCCGCCGGCGTGGTGCTCCTTGCGGGCCGGGCGTGTCGGACGGCACGTGACTGGAGCGTCGAATTATGCACGTCTGCACGGGCCAGCTATCGACTCTCACTCGATCAACAACACCTCAACCCATCATTCCCAGCAATTCCGGCCGCATTCCTAGCCAGCCCCGCATCCGACTCCCACCACCACCATGTCGCTTAAACGTAAGAGCGACGCGCCCCACGACTCCCCTTCTCTCAACAAATCTGCTCGAAAGCGATCGAAGAAGACAAGCGCGTCCCACGACTCGGACCTCTTCCACAATTTTCGCGGCTTTAAGATAAACTGCGCCCCGAAGAAATATAAACCGCCCACGGTTACCAATGGTGTCGCGAGCAATGGACTGTCGTCAAAGTACCAGACGGAGCATGCGACCGAGGTCTATGGCATTGACCGCGTCCTCCCAGATATTCACTACAAAGTTGAACCAGCCTCCATCTGGCAGAAGCTGAAGGTGTATCAGAAGTTTTCCAGTGAGTATTCCATCTTTTACTTTGCACATCAGCTTGGCATACAATCGCGCCTGGGGAATGACTCACGCATATTACACTCTTCAATTGTGCTGACAGCGCTTACCAGTGGCTACTGTCTCCTTCACCAACGACGAATTCGTATACATCAAAGCGGACGCTTCCGAAGACCAGAACCCAGACGCGCCTGTTATGGGCTGGGTGGCTAGGATTCTCGAAGTACGCGCCGCCGATCAATCACACGTCTTTCTACGCGTCCTGTGGATGTACCGTCCTGAAGATCTGCCGGGCGGCCGACAGCCATATCACGCAAAAATGGAACTCATCGCAAGCAATGTAGGTTAATTACCTGGGGACAATACGGATACCTCTATCCAATGTGACTGGGACTCGCCATAGCGAGTACTGCGTTGGAAAGCAGAAATTCATGTCCCACATGCCATTTATAATAGACTGTGCTGACTCGTCCTCGCGTGGCTAGGAAATGGCAGTAATCGATGCAATGACCGTCGACGGAAAAGCGAACGTGCGGTACTGGGAAGAGGGTGACAACACCCGACCGGCAGACAAGCGCACACTGGCAATAGACGAGCTCATATGGCGCCAGACAATCAACATCCAAGCGAGGCCACCAACGATATCTGTAAGTACTCGGAAGACCGCAAGGTGGAACTCACTGACACTGCACAGACTCTTCCCAAGTATTGCACATGCCGCCAACCGTTCAACCCCGACGGTAAGCTGCACTGGTGCTCGTTCTGCAAAATGTGGTGGCACGAGGCTTGCCTTGAGGAAGACTTGATCGCCTGCTTGGCATGTCGCCGTGACTTAAACGCCGACGAGGAGAATGAAGAAGAGGATCAAGATCTGCAAAATGAGATCGCACTGGAAGAATCCAACAGTTCTGAAGGGACTGGCGCTTAGGAAGCGCTCTTCGCCCCCTTCCATGAGTTTCTGAACTCGTGAACTGTCTTTCGGGTCTGGACAACCCCAATCTTGTATTCAAGGGGGCGAGGTCATATACGGGGCTGGCACAGGACGGAGATCGATTCGATGTGATATGGCTTTGATCTCGAAATGCGTAATTGGTCATTCGGGAAAGCCGGAGACCTTTACAAGGCGTTTCAATTCAAGGCGGTCTTTGTCTTTAGTATTCGATACCCTTCACTGCATTTGGCTGAAATTCAATTGAGCTCTTACAAGCAAATTGGTAGTTGCAAGTGCTTAAGCTGTCAGTGAAGCCGTTTCGCCAGGCCACTTTTGGCGGGCAGCCGTCGCGAGAATGGCGCGAGAACATCTGACACGACCGCTTCTATCCGACGTATGACGCATGCCTGCCCTGCAACAGCCATCTGCATCCTCCGTCACGATTATGGAATACAACCACCATCCCCAGCCCTTCCGGGCCAATCTCTTCCAGCCGCCCTCTCCACCGCGCGCGAGTACTGACCCTGCACGTGAGCCCAAAAAGTCCCATCTCCACAGCCTGCATCACAATCACCACCGATCGCACCGTCACCACCACTCGCGCCATGCCAAAAACAAAGTACAATCTGCAGTGCAGCTGCACCCTCCAACCAGCTTCGGCGATTTACTGAAGCCGGCGAGTAAGAGCGAGAAGAACACGCCAGACCAGAGCCGCCGGCAGAGCACGGTAAAGGGTCCGGGGCATGATGTTGACGGAGAATTACTCGCAGCTGCATCTGCGCCGAAGCCGGTCCGGCCGGAAAATGTTGCTCGGGAGAGAGCTATAATGAAAGCTAGAGAGAAGTATGTCACCTCATGAAAGCCGCACCACTGCTAATCATGGGCCTCTTCAGCGACTTGCGGTCCTCCCTCCAAAAGCTCTCCGAGCACTCGCTCAAGACCTCGCGCCGCCTCGACGACACGTACTACTCCATCCTCGAGAAAGTCTCTGTGCTGCGCCAAATGATTGGGAACCTGCAAGAGCTTTCCAGTCTCACAAAGGAACTGCATGCGAATTTCCAGACAGACACCAGAGACCTAGCCGAGGACGTGCAGGGGACCTTCGAGGGGTTCAGAGGTTTTGAGAAACAGCAGGAGCAAGTAGACACCTTGGAAAGGCGGATCAAGGCTGGGAGGGAGAAGGCAGATGCGCTGTCGAAGCGACTCAACGAGGCGAGGACGAGGGTCGAGGAGAGGGCCAAGGTAGAGGCAGAGAGGGAGGCTAGGACTACTCGTACGTGCACTACGACAAATCACTGGAGATATATCACTAACAGCAATAGAACGCCTTCGGATCTTCTGGGGAATACTGGGCACGGTACTGGGACTTGTCGTAATCGCCATACTCTTCCAGCAACTTAGGCCGCTGCATTTGAACAAACCCAAGCATAAACTTGACTTCAGCTCTAGAGAGCAGATTTGGGAAGCCCCGATACCGGAAGCTGCAAAGGAAGCCCTTTTGGAAACATCACCGACCTGCACATTGAAGATGGACACGCCGATTTCCAGGCCAGTTGCCGATCTCGAGGACGACAAACGACTGCGGATCTTTGACGAGCTGTAGACGTTGATAATCACTGAGCGATCTGGACGGGCCCGGGATGCATAATCATTGATACCCCATTGTCGACCGCCGTTACATGTGCATAATATGGCATAATCTTACATAGAACGCTGTTTATCTTCTTCATTCTCCCTTTTCTCCCTTTGCAGTGCTGAAGTTCCAGTTGTTCAAATATCCACAGCCAGCCTGTGTCATTGATTAATAACGCTTCCTTGTCAGATTGTGGAGCTATACTCACACTGAGATATGTAGCGAAGCCAAGCCAGCCCAAGTACGGAGCCAGGAGCCAGCCGCAGGTGGGATCGACCTGGCTCCAGATATACGTCATGTAGCCAGTGACACCCACAAGAGCCACAACGTCGACAGTGGCTTCAATATTCCGACCCAGACCAAAGAACAGCGGCATCCAGATGAGATTCAAGCCTAGCTGGATGGTGTAGAGTGTAGCGCCTTGCTGGGGGATGTCAGACACTTCAAAGAAGAAACGCGTGTCCAGAGTCGAGTACCTTGGTGAGAGCAACGGTCTCAGGATTGAGAGATGTCGTCCCAATTGACCATGCGCGATACGCCGTGTAGCCCATGGTGGCGTACAAAGCAGTCCAAACGGGTCCAAATACCCATGCTGGGGGGTGTAGGGGTGGCTGCTTCAGAGTCCGGAATGTGGATTTATTATAGTCGGCTGGGCAAGATTAGTTGTGATGAAGCAAATGGCCGGCTGGATGATGCAAGAACGTACGCCGTGTGGAGTAACCAATGCCAGCGCCGCAGACAACCTGCGTTGCAAATCAGTGCCAGGTTTCAGTACAGACGATAATGATGGGAGGTCATCTGAATGAAACGCTTTTCTTTAGGAGCTGAGCATGACGCCACGATGTTGCTTGCCAGGGTGTTTCGGATGGTCTCTGAAATGTACGTACTGGAAGAAGCACCGACACGGCAGGTTGCTCGAAGATGAAGGAAGGCAAGGTAATTGAAGGGATGTAGGTCGTCATTGTGAGGGACTGGGATTGCGCAAATCAATTATCACGTCGGAATAGCAATTGGGACTCGAGAGGCGTATATGTATCCTTCGGTGACCGCACGCATTGCCCGTCAGCCCATTACGCGTAGGATCGCCTCGGTCAGCTGGCACGCTAGTCCCGATACGGCCTTGGCATCGGCGCCATTCTCACTTGATGGAGCAGCAACCGCCGACACCAACTCCTCCCCAACACAACCTGGTACCTATCTTTTGTCAGGAACCAACTTCTAGCACATCGTGAGTGCACGCGCTTCTTGTCTACAGACCCCATTATGTTCGTCCCTTGCCCGTCTCCCTCCACTGCGTCGGCGCTGGTCGCGGTCCTTGGTTACCGCGGCCAGCTCCTTCCCGCCATCTCACTTACACTTCCTTTCCTACCAGGCCGTTGCGCTCGCATTGATGCAGCGTAGGCCGGCGTCTTGTTCTATTATTGCACTGCCGAAATCTCCGCTTGTTCTTATTGTTTCTCGCGCACATTATCTCGTCGTTCGTGTCTAACGGAGGCCTCCATGGCAAACAGCTCTTCTCGATTGTCATACGAATCCTATCTCCTTCCGGTCGAGCGGGCTCGCGGCTCGAGCAAGCGACGCCTTCGCTTCGGTGCGTCAACGGAGAAGGCCCAGCGTCGTCTCTAAAGCGCCAAACGCAGCGACCTTTCATCGGCTGGGCATCGAACCACACCCGCACCTCTGCCTCACCCCTCCGAAAAGTCAATCCCTATATCAGAAATGGACTCTTACACGTATGTTTGTCAGTCGATCCATCATTGGCGGCGCTGACACTTGCACAGAACTGATGATTCGTATCGGCGGCGCTCGCCTGGTACGTCACCCGATGATCTTCACACCTTTGCAAACCATAGAACTCATCGTCATGACTGGCATCAACGTTATGTTCAACGTATTGTATGACTACAGTACTGACTATCGCGATATAGGTTCAGGAGAGCGACGCCCTCGACCGAACCGTGGGCGCTCACGATCTCCGGCAAATATCGACCGCTATCAGCCTGATCGTTCCCGCGATTACGAGTACCGTTCTCGCGATGGGAATCGACGCAGGTCGTCCCCAGCCGCAGTCCAGCCTGGTATCGATCGCTACGTCCCCGGTCAAGACACGTATGCTCCTGCGTATACCACCAATCCAGTATCGAACCCGATGTCCCTCGAATTTCAGGTCGGGTTCAACTACTTCGCAGAGTGGTGGCGTATCGATCAGCAGATCAAAGAGGACAAGGAGCGTGCCAAGAACGGAGGTAGACGACCTGGTCTCAAGGGCGAGCGTGAGGCTCGTGAGGAGAAAGGCAAGGAGCGAGAGCAGATCCAAGCTGCCTACGACGCATACAAAGAGAATCTTCAAGTGCAGATGGCTAGGAAGTTTGTCGAGAAACACAAGCACGAGGAGTGGTTCAAAGAGCGTTACGATCCGGAATACTCTCAGCAATTCCGCGCCAAATTGGACGACTATCGCAAGGCAAACTATGCTGAGTGGGAGCGTCAATTAGAAGAAGGCTATTTTGACGAATTTACCCTCGAAGGCATCTACAAGAACGAGAGCAATGGCGCTGGAGGCATACTCGAGAAGGAAGAAGGCGAGACCACAGCCGCGAACGAAGTTCTTGGTGTTGGGGATCTCCTCCCATGCAAAGGAGGTGAGCTCCGAGACGAGGCTGCTTTCCAGCCAACACTGCTCATCAAGACCATCGCCCCGACCGTCAATCGAGAGAAGGTCGAAGAGTTTTGCAAAGAGCATCTGGGCGAAGGCGCAGGGGGCTTCAAGTGGCTCAGCATGAGTGATCCCAATCCATTGAAGAAGTGTCATCGCATTGGTTGGGTTATCCTAAACCCCGGCGAGGAGCAACACATCAAGATGGAGGACCGCGGAGATGGACGTGATGAGGACATGGAAGAAGGTCCTGTCAAAGAAGAGCCTGACGTCAACGGCGCTGCATCTAGCACTGCGCAGAAAGCTCTTGAGGCCCTCAACGGCAAGACGGTTGAGGACGAGGATCGAGGAAATTTCACATGCCATGTTGGAATCCACGAACCTCCCGCAGCTCCTCGTAAGAAAGCTCTCTGGGATCTGTTTTCTGCGCCTGAGCGCGTCGAGCGCGACCTCCAGCTTGCTGAGCGCATTGTCTCGTTGAAGGACCAAGATCTGGGAGCTGACGACTCGCATGCATACTTCTCCGGCGTGGCCAAAGTAGACCAACGAGTAGAGGACCTCCGCTCGAAGGGCTGGCTTCAACCCCCCGCAAACGCGCCGACCACGGTGAAGAAGATGAAGGAGCCCGAGGAGCTGGAAGAGGGTGAGGATGAACTCATGGAAGACGAGGAAGAGGGCGCTATCGACGACGAGGTGGACGACGAAGAGCTACTGGCGAAGAAGAAGAGGCTTGATCTCTTGATCGAGTACCTCCGCCGAGTCTACAACTTCTGCTTTTTCTGCGTATTTGAGAGCGATTCTGTGCATGAACTGATTCGCAAGTGTCCAGGTGGTCACCTCCGTAGGCCTAGGTCCAGCCTTACGACTGCTGCGAAGTCTACTGCGCGAGCAACCGCAGATGGAGAGGGGTTCCCGTTCAAGAAGTCGGATTCGTCGGGTGACATGGAGAACGAAGAATCACCCGTCGAGGAGAAGAAAGGGCCCAAATTGAGCAGTAAGACTCAACAGCAGCTTCAGCGGGCCTACAATTGGGTCAAGACGTACGAGGACAAATTGCTGCAGATCCTGGAGCCGGACATGGTCGATCTGAAGAAGCTTGGCGGGAAGCCCATGGACGAAGCCATTGAAGACGAGCTTGCAAAGTTCGTCAAGCAAGAGGATGAGTCCAAGTGGCGCTGTAAGGTGCCAGAATGCACCAAGCTTTTCAAAGGCCAACCGTTCTGGCGTAAGCATGTGGAGAAGCGCCACACGGAATGGTTCGAGGACAAGTGCAAAGAGGTATGCATTTGATGGAGTAAAGGGAGAGCGATACTGACGGGCCACCAGGTCAACCTTGTCAATCGATACGTTGTCGATCCCGCGCATATAGCGCCGTCGCGAAGCGATGCAAATAGTAATGGCCACTTTCCAACTGGCAACCACATGGCAGCTGGCACTCCGCGCGGGTTCAATCTTGCTAACCTCAACATGGGCATTCCTGGCATGCAGAACGGGTTTGGCATGCCTGGCATGTACAATCCGCAAATGGCAATGTACGACGGTGGCTTCGCGCAGGACGATAGACACCAGGCTGGGCCCAACCGACGCGGTGGTCATCGGTTCAACAACCGCTCAGGCCCGTACGACAGGCAGGGACGTGATGGACGCAACAACCGCAATGGCACGGGCCGCTTGACACCACCACCGCGAGGCGCGCGCCCTCGTTTCGGTGACGGTGGTCCAGGACCGGCAGTGTCTACGCAAGGCCGCTCGATCAAGAGCTACGAGGATTTGGATGCCGTGAGTGGAGGTGGCAGTGGTGAGCTCAACTATTAGCAAGCTGGTGGTGGAGATGGTCTGGGATGGTCTGAGAAGTTAGGTGGAGACTTGAGCAAGGCTTTTCGGGTGGTACCGTCCATGTGCCCCATCTTGCGCGGCTCTGCAGAGGGATATATGAAGCAGTTCATGGGGACTGGCGTACGGGATGACTTCACAGGCACGGCGTCGATGGCTGTCTGGGCGCGGCTTTGAGGCTTATGTGGTAGGTAGCATAGGCAAACATCAATGCAAGTGAGAGTTGCGCGATATCAAACAGGTCATGTGGTGTGGAGGCTGATGAGGGTGGCCGGTTTGCCGAGGGCGATGGAGGGGCAGGTCAGGCTTGGTGGGGCAGTCCCAATGTCGACGAGCGAAACACAGTGAACGAGTGCGTCTGCCATGGTGCTGCCAAGGTGACGATGCCGTGCCACCCTTTTCGTGTGACTACAAAGCTAGGGGTGCGTCTGGGTGCGCCATAAGATGACGCCACCGACGAGGCGCATGCACCTTTCCTCCAGCTGACTGGGGCGCGCGTCGTGTCCAGGTTTGGGCTTGTAGTCGACAACACCATCTCTGCTGGAGAGAACGTGCGCAAGGAAGGCACGACTCAAGTCCCCGCTCCGTCACAAAGACGACGCGTCAACCCTCCGCCCACGGCGCTTCTTATACCTCCACCTCCACCCCCACCGTCCCTCTCACAACTCCCTCCCTTCGCCATGTCGACCGCCGACGCCCCGGCCCCAGCCATCAAGCTTAACGGCTCTGTTGAGCCCACGACCATGTCGGCCGACATCGAGCCCCCAGCGGGAGACTCAGGGCTGCCACAGGCCCAGCGGCCGCAGGCAGCGCGCAACGATACCACCTACACGCAGTTCTCTATGATGTCTGTGCCGCCCGAGGGCTCTATTCTCACGGGGAAGCAGGAACATTGTGCGTATAAGCAGTCTTCTGCGGCTCCTGCAACTAGTTGACGCTCTGCAGACCTAAAGCGCCAACTCATTTCTCAGCAGACCAAGTTCGAAATCGCAGAGCTAAACTCCCCGACCGCCCTACAACGCTTTGGCGCCCCCTTCCGATCAGATGCTGGCGAAGTCCCACCTGAGGATTCGGAGCTTCCCCTCCTGCGCTACATATTCGTCCACCATGTTCGCAATTTCCCCTTCCTTGACAAGGCCAAAGAAAAGGAATTCTGGCAGGACAAGCTGCAAATTGTACGTTGGTTCCATTGCGTGCAGGCAAGTTGCACGCTGACTGATACCCGCCGCACAGTTCCTCGAGTCATTCGCAAACAAGCACATTTCCTCCTCCGAAGACCGGCTAGAAGAGACTAAGAGGCGTAAGCTGGCTCTGAAGGCTGAGAAGCTGGTCGAGCTCATGATGGTGTCCGGCATACCTACCGCATCTGGCTACGAGGAGAGAATACGTTTTTCCGAAATGGAAATTGTAGACCGCGATGCCAGCAAAAACGGCTTGGCCATCAACGCGCCGAGCGGACACTTCATCAATGGCTGGGACGTCAATGTGGCTGGCGTGCGGACTACGTCCGTAAAGAAACACCTCCGTTACCATACGCACGCAGTAAGCTTGCCACCAACAACGCCACTAAGAAACCTGTTTGAGTGACTGACGAGATATTTGCAGGAATACATCATTCGCGTCAAACAGACTGGGAAGGAAGATTTCTACGTCGGTCGCCGGTACCACGATTTCGTTCAATTGCACAAGCGGATAAGACTTGAGCTGCCCGGCAAGGTCCTCCCTCCGTTACCGAGGAAGAACAAAAAAGACTCGCTTCTTACGCCGTCTTCGGCGGATGACGATGCCAGTTCAATATCGTCTGGATCGACGCAGGCGCAGGAGGCGGATCCATACGAGAACAGCGGAGGTGGTGGCCTTAGGGGATACATCTTCAGCAGCCACAAGCGGAATGCGTCGTCGACTTCGGTCGGAAAGGGTCGGTCACCAAGGGCATCGAGCGACAACATTGCGTATCGTGAACCAAAAACCCTGTATCGCGAGGAGCAGCGTGTGTCCCTGCGCGCCTTTCTTCGAACCTTCTTGCAAAATGAGACCATTGCGCACTCCAAGGCGATGGAGGAATTCCTGACAGGAAAACCAGTCGAGCTGAACGAAGAGGAGGAGGAAGATATCGACAGGCGGAAAGAAATGGACGAGAAGCGGATAGAAGAGCAGAAGCAGTTCTACGAGATTGCTCGGCAGCGAGCCGCTGAGTTGGACATTCACATGGAGAAATTCAGGCGCGAGATCGTGGAGGCCAATGGACTTTCGCATCTGTTTCAGGAGATTCGGGTCAAGAATACCATCAAAGACCTGAAGCCCGAATACCAAAAGTTTGCCGAGTGGTTGCGCATAGAAGTCGCGGCTACGATATACCATCTCTTCCTCGCCGAGGACAATTCTCCAGAGCTCTTCGCCCAGGCCAAGAGGATACATTCTCTTGTTCCGTATACCGTGCTGAAGAATGTTATCCGGATAGCCAACCCTGCGGCGGTCATGAGTGGAGTCTTGGATCTTTTCCTTGCGCAGCCATTTGGCGCTCGGTCACTCCTACAGCGAATGTTTGGCATGGCCATCAACGATGGCGTTCGGTCTGTGCAGAGGTCAATAGACACACTGGGCTCGACCAAAGTCAAGGACGATGTCCTCTGCGACAAACTCAAATCGTTTGTCGATGCAGACGAAGACGTCAAAGAAATCATCCGGCAAGAAGCGATGGCGGATAACGTGGACATTGTCGTGACAATTCTCCGATCAGATTATTTCCAGCCAGAGCTCAAGCCGCAGCAAGTGGAGAAGGTCTTCAACGCCTACGTAGCGTGGAACAGCGCGGTCGAAAATGTGAGCGGCAGCCGGCGTGGTTTAAGCAGAAAATCCAGCAGCTTCAGCGCACTCAGCGTCAGTACTAATAGTTCCGGTCAGGTTCTCGATGAAGACCTACGCCAGGGCGCCGAACTGTTTGCGCATCTCAAACAGTATCTCAAGCTTTGCATGCGGCAGAGAGATAAGGTCATGATGCTGCAAATCATCGAAGAGGTATGTCGCTGCCCTTTTTGATCCGTTTGCAAAGCTAATAAAAGCAGCCCACTACACTACAACTCTTCCGCGACCTCTTTACAATCTTCTACGAACCCCTCGTCCGAGTTTACAAGTCAGCAAATGTCTACAATTCCATCACAGACTTTGCCGTTTTCGTGGATGACACGATCAAAGTTATCGACGCCTGTCAACGGCAAGACGTGTCCGCAGATCCCAATCAAACAGTCCAAGCCTTTATCGATCTGTGTGCGCGCCACGAAGACAATTTCTACAAATTCGTCCACGAGGTCCACGTCCATGATAATGGGCTTTTCGACCAACTTATGGGGTGGCTAGAAGGCATACTCGAGTTCCTGCGACATGGCCCTGGCGGTGGCGGCAAAGTCGACATGAATGCTCTTTTCCAGGGCGGCATGGACGCCGGTGCCATCGACAAGACAAAGGCCATCCGAGAGATCAACAGCTTGATCAAGTGGCAGACTGCGAGGAAGAAGTGGCACCAGGACAAGACGCGCCAGAAGATGGCGAGCGGAGGCGACGAACCAGAGGTGCTCGGCAGCATGGGAGGTTTCAAGACTTCGGATTTCGGCCTTAATGAGGTAAGCATAGAATTTCGCGCGGTTTCTACGATATATTAAGGCTGGCAGCTCGATATTCAAGACCTGGATTTCAACGACGAAGATGACGACGAGGAATCGGACAGTGAGCTCGATGACGAGGAAATCGCAGACCCGATTGCCGCGGAGAAGAAGCGAAGGGCCAGGGAGCGCGAGAGGCTTCGCCGCACCGCGGGGGAGCCGAAGAAGCCACCTATCGACGAGCTGAACAAACTGCATCCGACCTTTGTAACGATGCTTAGGTCGGTATTGGCGGAGTAGGTGGTTGCTACAAGGATACAAACAAGAATGCTGGCTTCTACGGAAAAACATGGATAACATGGTTCTGAAGGTCGGTTGGCTGGGAGAAAAGACGCCGCGAATACCTATATCGCTACCTAGAGTACTACGCACCTGCATAAAAATTGGTTGTTTTGCGGCTTGTTGCTCGTACGTGGTGTGGTGTGTCAATGTTGGGCTGATACTGAAGTTGGTCGATTGAAGTGAGAAATGCGATATCGAGCAGTGATTCTCTCGAGCTCTTTACCTGTCGGCCGGCAACATTTGGATCCTGACGTTAATACAGTGGAGGCAGTACTTGTCAGACCCAGTCAAACACGCACGGCGTCTCTTTTCTTAAACAATTGTAATTATTCTCAGCTAAAATGGGTTTCGATGTTTTAGAGCACCAGACGCTTCTACAAGGACGGGGTTTACAATGCACCCCGTTCTTGGGTAGCTAAGACAGAGCCTAGTTGGAAGAGAATAGCTTACAGGGCTTATAGAATTAGTAGTCTTGGGTCGTTTAGTGGGACACGAAGAGTCTTGAAAAGAGTGTAGTGGTGTTCATAATCCCCCCTTTCAACCATTGAAACATGTACCACCGTATAACGAACAGGCTACAGCAGAATGGAATGACTAGAATAGATAGATTGGTCCGCTGCCTTGTCTATATGGCCATACAGGTAGATTTTCAGCGCCTTTTCGACGTTCGGTTGAAGAATGTGCGGCATTGTACATTATGAACAAAGATTTATAGAATTTACATGACCCTCTAGAAATTTCCTTGCTCTAGAATTTTTTCAACTTTTTATAGAAGTTCTATGAAAGGTTTGTAGAAATCCATATTTAGATGTAGAAATTCCTAGTGGTCAATCTAACCAGGCCACGCAGGCTGATTGAGCTGATCAATCTGATCAATTATGCAGTCGCTGTACGAGTACGTCAATCTAATCAAGCTAACCAATCTAATCAATCTAATCAATCTCATGGTCGCTGTGCGCCCATCTGATCAAGCTGGGCTAAGTGTTGAGACGTGTTGAGGACGTGGGGATCCTATCATGTGATAATTATAGAGTTATAATATTTCGGAAATTCCTGTAAAATGCATTGTAAAATTTAATTTAAAGTTAAAGAATCACAGAACGTTGGTTAACTTATATGAATATGCGTCAAAATAAGATGGGACATTAAATCTGGAGATTTCTATGAAGGAATTTTCTAAGTGATGTATGCTCCGGAACCCGCAATTAGTCCAATCTGAGGACAGCCTTGCTCTCTCTACATTACGATCCTCCAAATTGTATTCAATAAAAATTCATCGACATTCACAATCTCTCTTGCGATCCAAATTCGAAATGTCATACCATGTCCCACGATTCGGTCACGTACGACCAAGGGCAACTTATAGTGCTGCCTTCCCGAGTATATTAGCTCCTTGCTCGTGTATCAAGGCCTCTCCTATTACGAGGACACGTCCACTACTCGGCAGTCAACTGGTCCTAAGCCCACTCTCAAGATTGGCCATCTGTGCTCGACGGCGACGACGATAACGGTGCAAGATCCAGCGCACTAACAGCGCCACAATATGATATAAACATCTCAATTTATACGGATGCTGTCCATGGATGCTAATATCGATGAGGTAAACAATGACCTCAAGCGGAAATTCAGTGTCCCAGCAGGAGAAATTGGGATTGAGCGCTTCAATTGGCATGTCCAGATGAGTGGAGGGAAAGAAGAAGAAGAAGAAGGTGGGAGCGTGAGCGGCTGAAAAAGCAGCCTTTTATGGCTTTTGGTTTCCCGTGGGCGCCGCGGTCACGAGAAGAAGGGTTCCACGGCCATGGGTGCGGGATATTGGGACGTGGTTGGCGGATTCTTTGTCTCGATCCGGTTTGGCTGGGATTCCCATGGCCATTGGGTACGGATGCTGACTTGGGGGCACCCCGTCACGCCCTGGTGTACCTAGAATTCCGCAACCATTGGTGTGGATATCCCGACGTGGCTGGCGGACTCTCTTTGTCTTGATGCGGGATTCACGGGTGCATGCGTGGAGGGAATCGATCGATGCAAAGGCCGAGGCAGGGGTCACTAGGGATCGGAAGACACAGAACGTGACTGGCGTGGATTCCGACGTGGTGGGCTCGAGGAAAGTTCCGGAGCGTAAGAGACGACGAGAACTCACACAAGGGATACAAGATAGAACAGGAAGAGGAGAAAAAGTATCGTTCTCATCCCACATTACTCTACCCACCCACCCACTCACCAATCCTTCCCTCCCTATACAACCCTGCCCCCCTCAATTCCTTGCCAGCACCCCAAAACTTACTCCTTCTACCTTCCCCCCTTCCTCCTCCTCCTCTCCCTCTCATACTCATTCCTCTCCCTGCCCTCCTCGCCCTGAATCTCCGCCACAATGCGCCTATACTTGTCTTCATACGCCCTATCCTTCTCCTTTTTATCCCTAAGCTTCTCCCTCGCGATGAAATTCGCGTCCTTGCGGAGCTCACGCAGCGCGCCCTTCCGCTCACGCTTGTACTCCTTGCGCAACTTGGCTGCGTCGGCGCGCTCGCGGTCCGGGTCGTAGTGCTTGGTTGGATCAAACGACTCTTCGAACTTGGGCATCTGCGTTTTTATGGGCAGCGGGCGGTGGTTGTGTAGGAGTTGCGGGCGGCGGTGCAGTTTTGCGTTGGAGAGGGCGATGGTGAGGCGGTGGTGGGTGGCGGTTTGGGACTGCGCTTTTAGGGGCGTGAGGAGGGGGGTGAAGATTTCGATCAAGGCGGGCGTGTGGGACCAGAGGTCTAGGGCGGAGAGGATGTTTTTCGAGTGGGATTTTAGGAGGGCGGGGGTTGTGTGGGGGGACGTGAGGCAAAGGGATGTGTAGCGTATGAATTCGGGGATGTAGCGTTTGGAGAGGCGCTGGTAGTGTAGGCAGAGAGCGCCCACAAAGGCTCCTGTTGCGACGTCGGTTGCCGAGGATGGAGTTGTGAGGCCCATCCAGCGGGCCATGAGGGTGATTGAAGGAGTTACGATGCGATGGAAGTGATCGCTCGTGGGGTAAATGGTGGAGACGGCGGTCAGAACAGCGAGCATACCAGGCGACATGTCGTTGGAAGCTTGAAGCTGCTGCAGATGCTCGCGGAAGCGCGTGGCGATCTGGGAGGGATAGGCTCGTGCCATGGAGTGAATATGGCGAATAACCTGCTCGACGACAGACAAAGGTGTGGGCGGCCTCTGAGCTGCCATGTAGGGTATGTGGTCTACGAGAGCACCGGCGAAATCTGAGAGCTTGTCTTTGTTGACGCTTGCTAGACCTGCGTGATATAGAGCGCGAATGCGCTGAATGACAGTAGGTATATCTGATGCTGGAACGTTTGCAAACACATCCAGGAGCTCATGATGAGATCGAGGACATGGATATGTGTATGCCAGCTTTGAAGACGCTGCAGCGGCACCCACGCCATTTCTTCCATTACTAGATGGGCTTGGCTTAGACTTGCTTGCAAGCACGTCTTGCAGCAAGTCATCGTCATCAACGCCCATAGTGTCGTCCTGATCTGCATCGCTCTCGGACTCTTCCTCAGAGATATCTGCTTCCGAGTCCGACGCGATCAGGTCGTCGTCAATTAAGAAATCGTCTTCGTCTGGGTGACTTTGGTCAGGCAATTGATTTGGCAGTCCAAAAGCGGCAGCATCCGAGGCGCCGAAGTCCTCATCTTCGTCTTGATCTTGTTCACGAGGCTCATCCTCTGATTCGCTTTCTGCCTCCCCTTTCATTCGCCGCAGCCGCTTTGTTTCGAGGTCTTTCAGCTTTTGAACTTGTTCTGTTGCCTTCTCCTCGTCCGTTTTGGTGCGTTCGGTGGGTTTTGCGCGCTGGTCGAGCATGAGTTGGCGGACTCGAGAGTCGTACTCCTTGTCCGCATTCGCAGGGTTGCCAGCCAGCAGAGCAGCACGTTCGGGGTTAATGCCAAAGTCGTTCGGCGGGGGTTCTTTTGGCGGCTCGGGCTTTTTGTTGATGTGTCCTTGCAAAGCCGCCAGTATGTCGGGCAATCCCTTATCGAGCTTCTCGATCAGGTCCTCGTCGTCATCTTTCTGCTCTTGCCTGAGATGCTTGTGAAGCTTCGACTTCGCAATGACCTCTTTCATGACCTCTGCCTTGGTCTTCTTGCGATCAGGCTCGTCTCCTGCGACCAGGCCTTCCAATCCATCGATTGCCTCATCATCATCGTCCCGCGGCCTCTTCTTGCGCAGAAAGCCGCCGTCTTCCCCATCGCTGGAAGCCTCAACGCTCGCCGCATCGTAGTCATCCTCATCGTCGTCGTCATTGTCGAATCTCAGACTTCGCCCACCGTGTGTGAGTTCTGCCTCTTCATCTGCCTCCTCCAAATCGAACACATTCCCCCTCTTGCGCTGCTGCTCCCGCTCGAATCGCGCCATCTGCCTCTCTTCCAGGTCCATGGTAGGATCGTTTTCTCCTATCCGCCTGTCCAATATGCCTCCGACCTTGTTGCGCCGGTTCATCTCAGGCAGCAGTGTCTTGCGGCGCGTTTCCTCGCCCTGGCTCTTGGTAACGCCAGGTCGGCCGAGCACTTTGTTGCCATGGTCGGGGCGGCTGGTCGCATAGTCGAACTTCTTGGGGCGCGAGAGGTGCTTGACTTCGAAAGGGTTGAAGGATTCACGGATGGAAGCCAAGGCGGCGGCCTTCTTCGCATACTGGTCGGCGCCGTTCTTCTGCTGTTGCTTCTTCTGCTTTTTGGACTTTTGCGGCCCCGTGATGCCCTGGTCGCGTAGAGACGCCTTCAGCCGCTTGAGCTGTGATGGAGGCATCTCTTCGCCGTCGGCTACCTGACGAGAGAGGGCAGGTGGTGTTGCATGCGGCGATCACGCATCAGATTGCCGTCGAAATTTCAGAGCCAGAATTTGGGCGATCGTCGGGCCAGGCCTTCACCGCCTGCGGAACGGGGACTAGTTTCCGCGCGGCCCTTGCACCACCCCGTTTGGCGTCATCCACCTTGACCATGGCGTTGAGACGAACATTGCCTTGCTGCTTGTCCACACTATGAGCACCCAACAATGGCGACGCACCTTCAAGACCGCTGGCTCTGGCTGGGTGTAGGTAAGTCCTCCGCCACCCTCCTGCGCCCTCTCGCTTCACTCTCTAACCCACCCCAGGCGTCTTCACCTTTGTCGCTATCAAAGCCGTGTCCGCGGGCCTCCACCACACCATCCACCTGACCCAAGTCCACAACCCGCCACCCTCGAAGCCCTCGATCCCCCGACCTCCCGGCGACCAAATCGACACCATCAAGGCCGGCGCCCTCGACGTCCTCGCGACAAGCGACAACGTCGATATCCGCAAAGCCGCGACGCGCATCCTGTGCGAGCGCTTCTTCGCCGACAAGAAGCTGCACCGGCTGCTCCTGCGCGACCTGCGCAGCGATAACGACGCCACCAAGCGCAGAGCCCAGCTGGCCGTGCGCCTGTTGGACGACAACGGCCTGCTGACGCGCCTGCCGGGGCATCTGCATCGCAACTATGCGCTGCGCCCGTGGGAGCGCGACATCGAGGGCCCGCTGCTGAGTCTGTCGGCCCGGAGGTTGGTTGGCGCCCGCATGCACGAGGAGAGCAACGAGGAACGCGACTTGCGGCGGCGTCGGCGTGAGGCCGTCGTCATTAATGAGGGGGACCGGCCTGTCAGCGAGGGAGACGTGTACATGCGGGATGTTCGTGGCGAGATGACGCAGGAGGAGGTTGTACAGGGGCTGCAGATGCTGACGGAGGCATTTGAAGACTTTGAGGCCATGCTTAACGGAGGGATTGCGTAGGAGGGGGAGGGATGGAGGTTGTGGAGTAGGAATTATGATACCCCTATATAGCGTGACCAGGTGCAAATCAATGAGTAATTGATTGTATGGAAAGATGCCTGCGCATGCTTTGTGAAGGACCGTCATGATACTAACGGCTCAACACCCGAGATGCAAAGTAGACCACCCACCAGTACTGAACCATGTCTGCTCTCGACTTGTACAAGGTATGTGGATTCGGCCATGCCCAAGCATTTACATAGCACCCCAATTCACCAAATCCACAAGCATCAAGTGCAAAAACCATCATGCATTCACTAACCACCTCTATAGCATAGGAGAGGACATCGTTACGGCATCGACGACACATACTCGTGGAGAATACCGTATCAAGATAACCAATCATGTAAGAAACCTCGTACAGATCTCACTGACAGAGAGTCTATCGAGGCCAAAGAAATGGAGAAATGGAAACCGCGCTAACCATCCCACCGCGTTCTAATCATCGCAAAATAAGCACTTCTTTTGAGGGAAACCCACTTTGCACATGAAATCGATGAACGCCGAGATGCCGCCAATGTATGAGCACACACGTCTCACCCCGAGCTGCTTTTGGTGGAGAAGAAATCGATAGTCGGGACCGCGTCTGACCGGGCAGACACGGTCCAATTACAATGACCCCGGCCTGCAACCAATACGCCACCAAATACGTGAAATCTAGCGGCTATGGGGTATCACAGGCGCGGTCGAGAGAGGCAGGGGCTTAGATGAGGTCTGCATGCGTCGTTAGCCTCAGGCACGCTATGACATGTGCAATCAGACAACTTACCAGCGACGTTCATCGGCATCTCCTCGATCTGGGTGCTGTAGAACTGTTCGATCTCGCGCATCATGCGCACATCGTCGCCAGTGACGAAGTTGATGGCAACACCCTTACGACCGAAACGGCCGCCACGACCGATGCGGTGGATGTAGTTCTCGCGATTGGCAGGGAGATCGTAGTTGATGACGAGCGACACTTGCTGGACATCGATACCACGGGCGAGCAAATCGGTGGCGATGAGCACACGGGACGAACCGGAGCGGAACTCCTTCATGATGACATCACGCTGGGCCTGGTCCATGTCGCCGTGCATAGCCGAAACAGTAAAGTCGCGAGCGGTGAGCTTGTCGGTGAGCCAGTCGACCTTTCTACGCGTGTTGCAGAAGATGACGGCCTGGGTGATGGTGACAGTCTCGTACAAATCCGAGAGGGTGTCGAGTTTCCAGTCCTCCTTCTCGACGGCAATGTAGAACTGCTTGATACCTTCGAGTGTCAGTTCGTCCTTCTTGACCAGGATACGGACGGGGTCACGCATGAACTTGGTGGTGACCTCGAGCACGTCCTGGGGCATGGTGGCGGACAGAAGCACGACCTGGGTGGACTGGGGCAGAAGCTGGAAGATGTCGTAGATCTGCTCGGTGAAGCCACGAGACAACATCTCGTCGGCCTCGTCAAGCACAAACATCTTCATCTGGTCCGTTCTCAGGACCCGACGCTGGATCATGTCCTGGACACGGCCGGGCGTGCCCACGACGACCTGGGGACCCTCCTGCAGAGCCTTCATGTCATCACGGACGCTGGTGCCGCCAATGCAGGCGTGGCACTCGACGTTCATGAAGTCACCGAGGGCGACGACAACCTTCTGGATCTGCTGGGCAAGCTCGCGGGTTGGGGCAAGAATGAGCGCCTGGCAGGCCTTGACGTTGTGGTCAAGCTTCTGGAGGACCGAGATGGAGAAGGTAGCCGTTTTACCGGTACCGGACTGAGCCTGCGCGATGACATCGTGGCCTGACGTTGGTGTTAGAGACGCTGTGCAGTGGAGAGGAGCGCGCTACTCACCCTTGATGACGGGCATGATGGCGCGCTGCTGGATGGCGGAGGGGCGCTCGAAACCGTAGGCGTACACTCCACGGAGGAGCTCGGCCTTGAGGTTCATGTTGTCGAAGGAGTCGGTGGTCTCATCGTAGTTGGACTCGATCTGGCCTATAGCGGGGGTGGGTCGTCAGCCAAAATTCAGAAAGGCAGCTCCAGAACGAGGCCGCCGTGGCAGCGCGCGGGGGAAGAACTCACCCTCGGGAACATCCTCGAGTCCCTTGTCAGCCATGATTGCGAGAAGACGAGCGGGCGACTACAGGCGCTGCGCTGTAGTCGGACGAAGGCTTGTGGCGGGGCTGTGACGGCGGTGGTGATCCTCTGGATACCGCCGCTGCTGGTGCGCTGGGTTGTACTAAAAAGCTAGATACCGGATCCTCGCGTGAGAATCCAAAGGGTATCTAGGGGAGGGGTCTTGTAAGTGGTGTTGGTGTGTTTGTGGTGTTGGTGAAGGAGCAGAGGCGGGCAGGCCTCGTTTTTAAAACTTCTTCCAATCCATTTTCGTTAGCGCCAAAATTTTCGCAGGGAAACGCTCCAACGCTTCAACCCAGGCAAATCTTAGTTTCACTGCCTGAACCCAACGGTATGACTGTCCTACCGGTTCTTCGCCCCAGACTTTGCCTCTGATCGAGCCCTTCCACGCTGGCCTGCGCGCTTCCTGAATCTTCGGTGACAATGGCGCCCGGCACGCTTCTGGAGGATCACCACCTCGCTTGTGCCGACTCTCGACCATCCAAGAAGGCGAAATTGTCGCCGCCGGCAAACTCTCTCACCGACGAGCTCGACGATGTGGCGACTGCAGTGCCAGCGCATCCACTGGACATCAAGCCGTCCGGGAATGCCTACACGGCTTCGGACAACCTGAAGTCGCGGTGTGGCGCATTCGCAAGGCTGCCAGACGAACTTCTGAGCCTCATCCTTGAGTCATTCGATGCTGACGCTTTGGTGCGCCTGGGGAGCACGTGTAGAGCGCTTTACGCTTTTACCAGACACGATGAGCTGTGGCGGGCTCTGTTCATAGAGTGAGTATCCTATTCCGGGCGGCGGAGCCGGCTTCCTTCTGTTCAGAGTCACACATCTATCCAAAACCAAGGCCCGAGAGAGAGAAAGGCAATACAGTCATAGGTCATGGGAAGTGTGTTCTACGTTCATGTTTCAGGCCTCTGTATGCTCTGAGTCTTATGCTTCAGCATGAGTGTAATGTCTTTGTGACTCATTTGCTTCTACACAGTCTTGCAACCCCGGGTGCAATCCATCGACCAAACTGACGCCGTCCCAGTTCCCCCCCAGAGGATTTTGAATGGCTCGGTACCTGGCGCTCAACTGTTCTTCGGATACCCGAGGCCCGCACGACTAGCATTTCCTGCAAGAACCTCTTCTCAGACGTGCTGTACCGGCCCTTCCAATGTGCCCAAACGCCGCTCCACCCATTCACATCCAACATCCCGCCCCAGAACGCCATCCAGCGGCTCCCAGACCTCACCTATGACGAATACACGGAGCACTGGACAAACACGCCCTTCATCCTCACCTCCCCAATCAAAGCATGGCCCGTCTACCGCACCTGGACGCCAACCACGCTCGTTCGCACGCACCCAGGCGTCAAATTCCGCGCCGAGGCCGTCGACTGGCCCTTGTCCAAGTACATATCCTACATGACGCACAGCGCCGACGAATCCCCACTGTACCTCTTCGACCGGGCGTTTGTTGAAAAGACGGCCATCACCGTTGGCAATCATGACACCCCCGGCGCCGCTTACTGGCCCCCCGCCTGCTTCGGCGACGACCTGTTCGACCTGCTGGGTACGCACCGCCCGCACCGCCGCTGGCTTATTCTAGGCCCCGCCCGCAGCGGCAGCACCTTCCACAAGGACCCCAACGCGACCAGCGCCTGGAACGCCGTGCTCACGGGCCGAAAGTACTGGCTCATGTTCCCCTCTGGCCCCGGCATCGCGCCGCCGCCAGGCGTCATGCTGTCGGACGACCAGTCTGAGATTACTTCGCCGCTGTCGATAGCAGAGTACCTTCTCGCGTTCCACGCGCTGGCGCGCCGCACCCCCGGGTGCAGGGAGGGAGTGTGCGAGGCGGGCGAGGTGCTGCATGTGCCGTCGGGCTGGTTTCATCTCGTGCTGAATCTCGACGAGAGTTTGGCTGTGACGCAGAACTTTGTGCCGCGCCGTAAGCTGGCCGATGTCCTTGCGTTTCTGCGCGACCAGCGCGACCAGGTAAGTGGGTTTGCAGAGGATGTTGCGGACCGTGCGTTTGAGGTGTTTGTTGAGAGGCTGAGGGAGCGGGAGCCGGGGGTGCTGGATGAAGCATTGGCGGAGCTGGAGAGGAGGGGGAAGAGGGGAAGGGGGAGGTGGGAGGAGATTACGAAGGGCAGGGGCGAGGACGAGAGAGATGGAGCGGGTGGGTTTAGTTTTGGGTTTGGAGGGGATGAGAGTGATGTCGAGGTGCCTTGATGTTGACGAAATGCAATCTGGGGATCGGCGCCTTTTTATTGCATACGTGCACAAGAGACGCTCGCCTCGAAGCCCTGGTTTAGGAATTACATGAGCTAACAATTACACGCGCGGTGTGGAGGCATTCACAGCATTGCCCCTTTGACCTTCTCCCACTCCTGTAACCTCGTTCTACTGCAGTGAGTACACCCGCTGGTCCTCCCACATCTCATCCATGGCCTCTGCAATAGCATACTCGATGCTGCGCTGATGACACCATTGCTGCATCCACGCCGTGTCCTACTCTGTCGTGGCCGCCTTCCTCGCGTTGTCATCACGCTTCATCTGCTCAAGAAACTTCTCCCATGTCTCTGTCGTATCCTTGAAGAACTGGATGTGTGCGTCGGCCAGATCGCCCATGGTGTCCTTGAATTCGACGGCCTTGATACGCTCAAAGTCCTTGACTTCCTTCACCGTGTGCTCGTCAAACGCCTCGGACGACTTCTTTGCGTTCTCCACCTCGCCCGTCAGACGCTCAATGTCGACTTCGAGTTTGCGGATGCGTTGGCGGCGTGACTGCTCGTGGTCGATGCCCCGCAGGTCCTCGACCTTTGCTCGTAAGAAGCCGGATGCGCCGAGCCCGCTACCGTGTTGGTTGGCCAGCTGGTCGCGGTCAGCCGCTGATTTGGCGAGATAGTCCGTCAGGCCCTCAAAGTCGAGTTGCTTGCTCTCGCGGAGGCGGAGCAAGTTCCGTAGGGCAAGAATGTAGGCGTCCATGTCGCGGAGTGAGGTGAGGTAGTTCTGGTCTGTGGCCTCTTTCAGCAACTTGAGGCCCTGTGAGGTTGTTGTTACGGAGGAAGCGAAAGAAGTAAGCGGTCCCTCGACTCCCGGCTCCAGATTGACGAGTTTCTGGCACTGGGTTGCGAGGTCGGCATAGTCGGTTTCAAGGTCAGCTTGCCGGCGGGCGACGCGGACTGTGACCTTTTCAACGTTGGAGAGGTCTTCGGTGAGCTTGGAGGCGCGCTCGCTGACTTCGGTGAAACGTTTATCGGGCTTGTGCACCTTTGAGAAGGTGTTGAGGAAGCTCTCGGTAATCGAGTCCACGATGCCTCCGGTGCCTGTTTCGGTCGACACGCTCGACACCCTCGATTGCCTCCCTTTCATGTGCTGATTCCAGTCCTGCGATTCAACGAAGTTGATCAGCAGCATGGCCCGCCGCAGCACGGGATGCAGGGTTATGCGCTTGAGGAATCGGTGCAGTGAGTGGGCTCTGCGTTGGGTGAAGTCGGGACCAAAGCGGTCTCCTCGCACATACTCCATCTTGTGCTTGTCGGGCAAGGGTGGGACGGCGCATTGCGGGTATTCTTTCGATAATGTCTTCCACAGGAAGACAAAGTCTGTGAAGCGGCGGCGGACGGAGAAGTCAGAGCGTTGGAACGACAGGAAGTCAGACTGGCCAGGAGGTGTTAGCGGTCCATGCCATGCGACACTCATCGAGCTGGAGGGTACCTTTGTGGTGACGAGATACGAGACATAGGCGTCTTTGGTGCCTGACAGCTCCTTCTGCGGCTTGTCGACCAGCGTCTCCAGCCGGCCGTCGGCAGAGTCGGCCGTCGCCATAGGAGGTCGAGGAGGTCGAGGAGGTCGCAGTGCTTTGGCAGCCAGAAACGAGCGAGAGCGGGGCCGCAGGAAGGCAAAGTCTTTGAGGGAGTCGCAATCGGAATCGTCGAATACGGCGTCGTGGTCGGTCGTGTTGGAGGTGACGTCGGATCTGCTACCGAGTGCGGCCGTGTGGCTGCCATGGTCAGTCGTGGCGGGGCAGGACGCGCCACTGGGGCCAAGGAAATGCTCCTCCACCCACCAGCCGTCGTCGTCGTCGTCGTCGTCGTCGGGGGCAGAGGGCGATTGTATAGTCATCGTACCTGAGTGGATGCAGTGGGGGTGGGGGACTGTGTTCGTGGTGGGTGGTATTAAATTCGTGTAGAGAGGAAAAGGCCTTGCCCAAGAGGTATATACAAAAGGGTCGGGTCAAGCTGTACACGCAGCGAGCAATCGCTCAGATCCGCAAATTCCGCGCCACGCCGACGACAGCCACCATTCACTCACGTTCCCAGCAAGGCTGCTCATGAAAATTGACATGAAGCCATATCCATAGCCGCCTTTCCCTGCCATGAAATGCCCGGGAGATTGCCATACCCATTCGACACGCCGTACAAATGAACAGTACAAATAAGGACCACCAGAGTCCCATGGTGCTATCAACAATCCACATCACATGCTCATACCAGAGCGCCGAAGCGTTTGCCGAACTCGGCGAAGATTTGGGGCGTGATCTCATCAGAGCTGTTGCCGTTGACCGACCACAGCACACCGAGCTTGTCGTAATGTTCCAGTAGGGACTGGTTGGTTTCTTTGAAGCTCTTTAGCCGGGCTTTCCACACCTCAGGGTCGTCGTCTTCACGCCGCGTGAGGGGTTCGCCCGTCACGTCGTCCCTGCCTGGCACCTTGGGTGCGTTGAAGGTGGTATTGTACACTCGCCCAGATGGCGCATGAACCCATCGATTCGATATGCGCTCGATGATGACTTCACTGGGTGTCTGGATATTCACCACCATGTTAATCGGCACGATGTCATCGATCTGCTTCGCTTGTTCCGCCGTCCGGGGGAAGCCGTCCAGGATGAACGAGGCCGACGGGTGGTCCGAATACGTGTATCTAGACGCGCGCAGCCCAGAAGGTATGAAGACAGAGTCAACTGTATCGCCCATGCCCATGGCCATGGAGCTCGAGTATACCGTATATGGCCTCACGGTGCTGTCGGTGATCCAGCCACGCGTGGTGAGTTCATTGACGATGAGGCGCAAAATCATCGAGTCTGGAACGAGCGCGCCGGCCTTCATTTTGGACTCTGCCTGGATACCTGCCCAGGGTCAGCAGAGGCATTCGGGATGGACGTCTTGCTTACCCAGCGGGGTGCGCTCTCTGACATTCTTCCTCAACAAGTCGCCAGAACTTATCGACGACAGGTCCGGGAACTGCTTCATCATGCGCTCCGTCTGCGTCCCCTTGCCAACTCCAGGCGCACCGATCAGGATGATGCGCGCTGCTCGAGCAAGAGCCATTGCACGTGTATAAGGACAGGGGAGGGCTATTTCTTCAAAAAATATGCGGATCCGCGACACCAAATGGGGGAAGTAGAAGCCAACGGGCTTCCCACGAAGTCCACAGAAACTAGAGAAGATGCATGGTGGCAGGAGACAAACGCTGTTGTAGTATGTTATACAAGGTCGAAGGGCACGCGAGAGAGGGACAAGTAGGTAGTCGGGGGAGCGGGCGATCGAGGACACACGTAGGGACGGTTGAGCAGATGATGAGGGGCCGCCGTCGCTGGGTAGTGCCCCGGATCAAAGAGCAGCACAAGCCACATCCATCACGTCCGACCCGCTATCGGCAGGAAGTCTCGAGTGCAGTTGACTCGATTAGTTCCATGGAAGGCACGCGCATGCCCATTCACTGCCCAGTCGCCCCAGAATTCCTAGATGCTTGATTATCTTCTGGGAGCCTGCGACCGGCCATGACGCGTCAAAGCCGTCGCGCCCGTCGAGCTTCGGCGCATTGCGGAAGACAACGCCAAGCTGCGATCGACCCTTGTGCCTGGGCCGGCCTGCGACCTTAATTCTTGCCATCAGAACACTTTCTTAACCCCGTTCATCGACAAACGCTCCTTCACCCAGCCGTCGGCATTCGTCAGCCTTCATCAACATTTGCGCATCAGCACTTGTCTTGTCCGGCCCTCCGTCGTCTGGCGCAATTGTTTCCCACCCCTCGTCACTCCTTTCCCCTCCGCATCCGGCGCAATGTACGTCAGTCGAGCTGCCACCCGCGCAGCGCCCGCTGTGCTCAGAGCTGGCATCCGAACAGCGGGCGCTCCTCAGAGGGCCCTTCCTAGAAATATTCCCGCCATCGCCATATTGTTGCCCCAGCGTACCCTCTCGACCGACACTTCGACGTCCAGCTCTGGTGGAAACTTTCCGCCCCTCGGCTTCAACGCAGAGCAAGCGAAGAAGCCGCTGGCAAAGGAGGAACAACAAAAGGCGAACGAGAAGACCGGTGCTTCTGACGCCGCTGACGTCCGCATCCCAAAGGACGGTCCGACCGCGCTGCCTAAGACAAAAGCAGAAGAACGGTCGACCCTGTCTGAGCTGGCTGCGGACAAGGCTTCACTGCAGAAGACGGAAGATTCCAAGGCTGCGGCCAAGAAGGAGGAAGAGAAGAAGAAGCTCACTATTTGGCAAAAGGTGAAGAAGGAGGCGAACCACTACTGGGATGGCACCAAACTCCTCGTGGCCGAGGTCAAAATCAGCTCGAAGCTCGCACTCAAGATGGCCGGTGGCTACGAGCTCACTCGAAGGGAGCATAGACAGGTCGGCTCAACCGTGTTCAAATTGAATACAAGTGGCTAACGGCTTTGCAGCTCACCAGAACCGTCCAAGATCTCGGTCGACTGGTTCCATTCTCCGTCTTCGTCATTGTCCCCTTCGCCGAGTTGCTGCTCCCCATCGCGCTGAGACTCTTCCCCAATCTCCTCCCTAGCACCTACGAGGGCCAGGCAGCAAAGGATGCAAAGGCAAAGACTTTACGGAGCACTCGGAAAGAAGTCAGCAGTTTCCTTCGCCAGACTCTAAAGGAGACGGGCCTGCCTGTTTCTCCAGAGAATGCGCAGAGGGAGGAGTTCACCGAGTTTTTCCGCAAGGCAAGTTGCCACTTTTGGTAGAAGTCATCGGCAGTGGCTAACATGTTCACAGGTCCGCAGTACAGGAGAGGAGCCTTCTCGGGAGGACGTCATCAAGGTTTGCAAGCTGTTCAAAGACGACCTCACCCTTGACAACCTCTCACGCCCACAACTAGTCGCCATCTGCCGCTACATGAACATGGCCTCATTTGGTACTGACAACTTTTTGCGCTATCAAGTCCGCGTTCGTATGAGGCAGATCAAGCGCGATGACCGTGCCATTTCCTACGAAGGCGTCAACTCGCTCTCCGTTCCAGAACTCCAGACTGCCTGTGGAAGCCGGGGTCTGCGCACACACGGTGTCTCTCCCGCCAGGCTTCGCGAAGATCTCCAGACCTGGCTCGATCTGCGATTGAAGCACGGCATCCCTTCATCGCTTCTGGTCTTGTCAAACGCCTTTGTGTATGCCCAGGGTAAGGAGTCTGAGATGACTTCGCAGATCGACGCTCTCCAAGCCGTCCTATCCAGCATCCCAGAAGAGCTCTTCCACGAAATCGAGCTCGAGGTGCACGCTGCCGAAGGCGCCGCAACCAACAAGCAACGTCTCGAGGTGCTCAAGGAGCAGCAAGAGCTCATCGACGAGGAGAATCAGCAGACGGAAAGCCACGAGAACAAGGCTGCCGCCTCACCCCAGGACAGAGAGAACATTGACGAGGACGACAAGCCAAAGCAGGAGGCTGCCGAAGCAAAAGAAGAGGAGGCTGCCGAAGCAAAAGAAGCGGAGGCTAGTGAGGGAGATACTGCTGGCTCTATCGGCAGCGCCGAGCGCGCCGAGCAGGACCAAAGGGCTCGAGAAGGTGAGACGTCCAAGGACGAACAAAAGGCGCAAGAGGGCTCGAAGAAGGAGTGAGCAAGGACGCTACACCAGCATTACGATTCTCTACTTTGTGTAAATAGACCATGAAGCCACTCTTGTCGGGCATGACGAGGGCTCTTCGGCGTTGGAGAGGCCGAGACCGAGGCTCGAAAATAGACAGAAAATACCCATGAGTAGCATAGGCATAGAAATGTACAATACACCACGTTGGCCCTTCAGAAGCATAGGAGATTCATCTTGTGGCGATAATGCCGTCCATAGTCTGCATCGAGTTCTACTTTGGCAAGGTCTGTCACTGTTGTTCCCAAGCTATCCAAATGCGTCTATACAGAATAGCATCTTCTACCTGCACACCGACATATCCCGTGGCCCCTAAATCTTACTCGCCTCCCTCAAATCCTCCTTGGTCAACTCGTCCCCCGCCCTCCTCACCTCTCCCATCTTCCCCATCCTCACCAACCTCCCAATCATATCCTCGTCCCCGAAATGACTGTTGTGATCAAACTCGGGCTCCTCCCCATACGCCACCCTCGCCGCATCCACCAGTATCCGCGCCGTCATGCCAAACACCCTGAACGTGGGCATGTCGTCGACCTCGCCCTCGCCCTCGCCCTCACCATTCCTCCTTCCCCGCATCTCGTGCTCGCTTCGGGGCACATAGAAATTGTGCATGCGCCACCGGCTCTCGTGCCAGTCGGTCCAGGTACCGCGATACCACGAATGCGGAGTCCCGTCTTTGCTCTTTGGTCCCCCTTCCCCGCTGGCCCCGCCCGTCGTCGTCGTAGAGGACGTCCATTCTTTGCGCAAGAACTGGCGAAACGGGGCCGTGAAGACGGCAGCCACTTCTTTGGGGTCGAGGCGTGGGATCATGCGGTCCTCAACTGCTGCGGCGGCAGAGGGATTGCTCTCTTCGTCTTTTGCAGCAGGGCGCAGGAAGGCTACGCATGGCCGCACACCGAGTTCCGTCTTGGCGAGGTTGGCTGGCATTTCGCAGAGGTGCTCGACGGCGAAGCCCGCGGGGAGGCGCGTGTCGGTTGCTGGGAGCCCGATTTCTTCGTCGGCCTCGCGGCGCGCGGTGTCGAAGGGTTTTTCTGAGAGCGTGTCTGCTTTTCCTGGGGAGGGGGGACAGAGTCAGTCGTGGACGTTCGAATTAAGTGCACACTGGCAGAGCGGGGGGACACGGTGGTAGACGTACCGCCTGGCAGCGCGGCCTGGCCGGCGTAGCTTCTCAGCGTGCTGGCGCGCATGGTGAGAACGACTTTGAGCTCGCCATGGCGGTCCGGGAAAAGTAAGATTAGGACGGCAGCGCGGCGGGTTAGGGGACAGTTAAACCAGTTCGTGGGGGGGGGCGTGTAGGCTCGGAGGCGTGCGAGAGCTTGCTGTGCAATTGTTCAGCATTGAGTTGACGCAAGGATGTAGTCTTCTTACAGCTGAAGATTGTGAGAGCATGGTGGCCGGTATCGAGGGCTGCCATGGTAATTGGTGTCGCGAAGTACGACGTGCGGTCGCAGCTCGAGTTGGAGGGGCTGATGTCAGGGCCGAGGCAACGGATACCTACTTAGAGATAATCAGCGGGCTGCGCCTTGTTCTCTCGAATCAGCTAACAGATGTTGACCACGCTTCCAACTTCAGCATGCAGATATACAAGCATTGTGAGAGTGAGAATTCAAGGCCTGTCATGGAAACGAGGGTCATCTCTAGCTATGTCAGCTCACAGCTCTCGCTAACTACATCACGCATCATCAAGCATCATCAAGCAAAATGCACACAAAAACGGTCTATGAGTGGTGAAATACCTCCATACAAAGGCGGCTGCTTGACTATCTGGGCGGTTCCATCAGGAACTGGGTATCTGAATGTGCCGCAAAACTCCCCCTAATGATGCAATCTCGATGCCCGCAAAAAGAAATCCAAGACGCGAGGTCCTATGCGATGATGACCCAAAGCCTTGGTCATATAAAAAGCCCCACTCCCAAAAAGGTGAACATGACTCCATTGTGAAAGCAAAGTCGAAGTAGAGGCGCTGACATCCATCTAAGTGGAGCTCACATAGGCCTCGGGGCCGAGATTTCCGCGTTGCTGGACCCACAAGTCGGCAGCTTTCTCATAGTCCCAGTCGGCGAACTGGCAGCATTCAATGGTGAGCGTCATGTTGAGGTTGGTAAATTTCTGGACAACGTTGATCATCGTCTGTTGATCCTTAGTGAGCGTCTCGACGAGGGAGCGGACCTCGATAGTGTTGATGAAGCGAAGCTTGGGAAACCAGCTCATGAGTGTCTGCTCGTAACCGGGCTCAGCCGTGGCCAGAGGGTTATTGGTGACGATGATATGCTCCAAGTCGCGAAATTTGACCTTCCATGAGCCGAGCCCCTTGGTAGATGTGATGTTGTTGCCCGCGAGGTCGAGGTTTTTGATTTGTGGGAGAGTCCAGGCAAGCGATTTGACCAGCTCGATGTCGGCAAGGCCGTTGTTGGAGAGTGAGACGCTGTGGATTGCATCGCGCTTTGCCTCGGGAGATTCGAATGATTTTTCGAGAATAGTGGTGAGGACTGGGAACAGCTTTTTCTGGCGCTCGATGGAGGTGAAAAGGCCCAGCTGGGCGAGTTCAGGGTCTTCGGCCATGGCGGACAAGTTGAGGAGTTTCTGGTCAGTGTTGTAGCGGCGGGTGAGGAAGGATGTTAACATTGCTTGGAGCGTCTCCGTCTCGCTGCCAGTGGCATTGTTGTTGGTGGTGATTGATGGTTGTGCTGGCGAGCCGTCGTCGCGGCGAGCGCGAATGCCTTCGCCCTCAATGGTGAGCTTCTGGGCGGCGCCATGAGTGGGTGATGTGAAGGAGAAGCCGTTGATCTTTGAGAAGGGAACAACGAACTCGGGGCGAACGCTTAGGATGAGAGCGTTGCCTTGGACGTGGGACTCCTGGACGGGGGTGGCGCCGCGACCGCGAGGTACGTTCTGGCTGCGCTTGAGAGCGTGCCTCTCGAGGAATTTGACGATCTCGGGAACGTCTTTGACGTCGGTCCAGCCCGTCACTTTGAGCTCGGTGAGGGCGGCAGGGCCGCGAGGGGCAGGTCCTCCAAAGACGGGGCGGGGTGCAGCAGCCATCTTGATATTGCCGTCGCCGTCCGCAGAGCGCCGCTTCCTCAGAGTCTTCTGGATGCTGGTGGGGTGTGCGCGGCGAGAGGAGACTTTGCCAGCGCCCATGTCGCCGGAATTTGTGGATGGAAGTGTGTGTGGATTGGTTGGATTTTAGCGCGACGGCTAGCTGATTCAGCCGAGGCACGTGACAGCGTCGTGTTGAGCGTGTTGAGTGTGCTGGTGGAGAGAAGGAGTTCAGAAGTGGTGTCTGAGTGGCATGGGAAAAAGAAGGAGTTTTAGATTCGATAGAGTCAATGATTGTTGGAAGCGGGTGATGTGGAGGAAAGGTCGTTGGGCGGTCAATTTGGAGAGGTAAGTTGGGAAGGCACGGACCTCCAGGTCAACTGGTCCTCCTATTGTTCCTATTGTTGCTATTGTCGCTATTGTCGCAATTGTCAGGCCTCTAACCTGCGTCACTCGACCTGGTGAATCTAGTCCCCGTGGTTCAGTCTCCCCTGGCCCATGTCAGCCAGCATAGTGAATCACTGGACCAGAAAGACTGGTTCCCATACAATCACCGCTTCGCACCCTAATCTAGGGAGCTTAGCAGAGGATTGTTGGTGAAGGTACACGCTGTTCAGTCCGACCATCTCAACTTTCTGCTTTTCCGTCCCCAACTTCACCGTCTCCGAAGTCGCTGTTGGAAGGCAACCGACCCAGCAGTTAGTTCGCTACTACAAGCCGGGAGCCCACACTGAAAGATTCTTGAAACCATGATCTCTTTTGGCTTACCTTCGAGAGCCTCAACGATCAACCATCCTCATAGAAAGCCGCAATGAGGCAATAGCCTTGTAGAATTGTCACTTTGAAGCAACATCTCAAATAAAAAGAAGGAAGGGAAAATCCGCACTCGAAAAATCTGTGGGACACAGGATCGGGAAATGTTCAGATCTTTATATGCAATTGCTCTTGTTGACTTTTACTTTTCGATGGGTCGGCGAGGGACCACTCTTGCTGCCATGTTGTAATGGTACATGGCACTAGGTCCGCGCTTAATTCCCTCACCCAGATTCACAACAGAATTCTTTTGGCATAGCCTGACTAAATTTTCGCCAACGGTTCATTTTATTCGTGGTAGCGACGCATCGTGCCAGATATCGTACACCGCATATCGGCCAACACAGCCCGCTGCCCGGAGGATCATAGCTGTACCCAGAGCTGCTAACAATCAACTCAAGCAAGTCAAGCACGCTCGACTTGATTGATTGACCATCATGTAAGCTTCGGATTGAATTGAGTTGATTGCCAAGATCGTAGGTAATATGAGCTTGAGTTGAGTTGCTTGCTGAGATCCCGCCTTTGAGTTGAGTTGCTTGTGACTTGATTGAGTTGATCGCCTTTAGCTAATTCTTAGTCCAATCCTCCGCCATGACCTAATCGATTGCAAGGCCGAGAGCAGATCTGGCTTCATGCTCAGCCGCCGTACACCTAGTAGATCTCCAAGCTCGCTAAAAGTCCTCTCACAATCAGCAGAGGAGGCCGGAATAGAGTATAAATCGAGTGCAAGTTCAGCAAGTACTGGGTATCGCGAACGAGTAAGCAGCCAGTACTTAATAGGCTGCTGGGCAAGTTCATCGTCCTCCGCTAGAGCTGCTTCATGCCTCCATCTCTCATACTCGTCGTCGAGCGTGCCCTCTGCCTCTAGTTGAGCTGCTCGAATGGAGTTGCGTAGGAATTCAGCTCGACCTAATGTAAACTTCTGCCGCTTTACAGGCCGCGGCCCATCAAGTGAAGATTGTACACCCTTTCGCGCTGCTGCCTTGCTCTTATATGACCTCCAAAGCTCCTGAAAAGCCATAAAATTACGCGTAATCCAGCCTTGATATGGATGTTTACCATCCTTTATTTCATCCCAGTCGTCATCTACCTTCCAAAGCACATCAAGAAGGTGCTTGTATTGTGGGTGAAGAATCGTCGCAGCGTAGTATATTGGGGAGTTTTCGAGCTTTGAATAGTACTCGGCGAGCTTCATGTGAGCGTTGTTAACGTTCGTTTTGAGATGATCTTCGGGCGCGTCAGTATCATTATAATCTACTGCTTCAAGTCGCTGTTTATGGGCCTCGAGCGCTGTTAAAAGCCATTCAAACGTAATGTAGACTTCCCAGATAGCACCATGAGAGCCAGAGGCGCCTCTACCCTGTAGCCAGGTTGAAGCTTCCTTGAATGGCTCAAGTAGCTGCTTATACTCTGTAATGGTAGCCCAGTCGCCTGCGGTGAGGCCATTCTCGCGGATGAACTTTCGAGGCTCAGGAGTGTACTGAGAAGACCGGCTACGCTGTGATGCAGTTGAAACAGCATACTCTTCGAGTTTGAGTGTGATAAAGGCGTCGATGGGCTGCTGAAGCTCACAGGCACGACTGAAGCAGTCGTAGTATGAGTTCCAGCGCGTCTTTACAGGCTGAACAACCTCGCGTGGTTTGAACAGCTTGCCTAGTTGCCTTGCTTCTTCCTCCTGAAGCTTAGTAAATAGCTCGCGCTGCTGTGGTGATGAGGTTATCGCATCGAGCACATCAAAAAGTACTCCAATTGGGCCAGCGCTACGCCACTCAGCTATAAAAGCTTCTTCGTCCTTCAGATTAACGTTCATATTCTCAAAAGCGTTCTTGTCCTTGCCCCAGATAACAGTTTGCGCGCTAAGATTGAGAATATGGCAGCAACAGCGTAGACGCCGATGAGGCGCGTTAAAGCCATAGGCATCACTAAGAGCCGCTACCACAGTATCGTTGTTCGAAGCGTTATCTAGGACGAAGTATCCAATCTGTGAAGGATCAACCTCAAAGGTCTCGATTGTAGCTCTAACGACGCTCGCGATATTATCGCCACAGTGCTTGCCATGGAGTATTGGTAGGCCAAGTGCGTAGTCCTCTAGCTCGCCGGCAGCGTTGAGATGGTGAACGCAGATGCCACATATCGCCTTCTTGTTGCCCGTTGAAGTCCAGTTATCAAATGAGAAGTGTATAAGCGACGTAGCAGCTCTAAGGTGAGCTCGAAGGATGGGTAAGAAGCTATTGTACTCGGCGATTACGGAGTCTCGAA
This sequence comes from Polyplosphaeria fusca, assembly GCA_010093805.1. Lineage (NCBI taxonomy): Eukaryota > Fungi > Ascomycota > Dothideomycetes > Pleosporales > Tetraplosphaeriaceae > Polyplosphaeria > Polyplosphaeria fusca. The sequence continues at coordinate 74,830 of ML996224.1, forward strand.
GACTTTGGTGATTCTTCCAAAGGGCGCGCTCTGCGAGAGGATTGGCAGCCTTTATAAGGCTTCGAAAGGACGGCTTTTCGATTGCGTAGAGGCTCTGGTTATCATCTGCAATCCAGTAGGTGAGAGCGCGCTGGAAGTGAACTCTTGAGAAGCTGCCTGCCATCTCATTGGCGACCTGTTGAGATACCTCCACACCGTTGCTCTGCATAAGAGCGAGGAGTGAAGGTTGAGCGCTGTTTATAAAGTTGACCTTGCCGTTCTGATCGAAGCCGTGGCCAGGTTGCTGCTGCCGTAGGTGTTTTGCTGCAGAGCCTGTAGCGTTCTCAACGTTATATTCGCCACCATGTTTCTTGTGGAGGTGGCAATATGAACAGAGCCAGTACTTTGCCTCGTGTTTCCGATGCCACATTGGCCAGCCGTAGGTGTAGATCCAGCTTGGTTTCCCTCGCGCGTGCTCGTAAGCCCTTCGCTGAAGATGGGGTATGCGCTTCCAGTCGACCTGCTCAAAACAGCTATCTTCTTCCTCGTCGTCGGGTAGCTTAGGATCGATTTCTTCGATTTCTTCGACGCTGACAGACGCGTCCGGCTCAGGCGCTGTAGAGTCGGGTTTTATAGGCGGTTTTGGACGATTTACGCGTGTGATAGTGTCTCTAGTAACCTTACGAAGGTTCTTATTCATTCTGAGCGCTTCCTAGGTAGTGTATTAATGGTAGTAGTAGTAGGTGGTAGGTTAACGCGTCTTTCGTGTTGTTTACAATCTTAGCCTTACCGGTATCGATAAGCTAGGCTAAGGAACTTACCCGGATAGTTAGGGCAGATTAATTAGAGCGCTCGCGCGATCGCAACCCAACGCCTAAAACGCTAAGCATATACTTATCAAGTCGATATCAATCAACTCAATCAATTCGGCATGCTGGGATTGAGTTGAGTTGATGAGATATTCATGTCGAGTTGAGTTGAGTTGATTGGTTAACCCAATCAATCAATCAATCAAGCAGATTGATGACGGATTGATTCTTAGTAGCTCTGGCTGTACCATAAAATTTCCGAAAACGGTCAGAAACAGAGTGGATTTCTGTTGATTCTTCTACGAAAGTAAGTCAGTTTACTCTAGTACAAACCTGAAGAGTTTATACAGTGTGCCACTTACAGAAGTGCTAAGAGAGTGAGCTTGCCTAAAACAAATGAAAGAAAAGAGCACAGTTCTATTTGTACCCTTGTACAGAGGCGTAGGAGCGTGTCCATGCCTCCACAACAAAACGCGAGAGCTGAACCAAGTTCGAGCTGAGTGAGCCAAGACTCTACACCGCAGTATCATGCTCTACTATAAGGGTTGTGAGTAATCATTGTCTTTGAGGTGAGTGCCTGGACGTACACCGTGAGCCATCAGCCTGTTTGTTGAGCCTATGCTGGAAATCTATGTTTTGAAAATATTTAGAGAGCCCTATTACCTATAACATGTGAAACAAGAGTCAATAGACTTGCATACCGGGTATGAAGTTATGGTGCTGTAGGCAAAAGGTAGGAATGTAAGGCTATACCAGTGATAGGAATGAGGAATTATCACCGTCCAGCCATAAAACAAGCGTACATCCGGAAAGGAAATTCAATCTTGAATGTATTTTCATGGTGGATTTCATAGTAACCTGTTGGTAATGCCCCAGGCAAGTCTTACCAGTAGGGCCCATTTCCTATGCTGGTGATGCTGACACTCACGCCAATCCTCCTGCTAGCATGATATTGAGAGCCTTGCACATAGACTCACGCCGCTTTGCTGAAGACATTTGATTCCACTATATCCTCTCATGCTGCATGTTATACGCTCAACCAGCAGCCTTCTTCTTCTTGTCCTCAATCAGCTCCACATTATCCTCCGGCACATCCTTATAGTTATCCAACAGGAAGTCAAATATATCATCGCTCAAGTCTCCCTGCACTGTAATTTCCTCCCCACCGCCTGGCACCTTGGTTACGCTGCTGCCGGTTGCGAACTTCTTGCCAAAGTCCTTTGCCACCTTCTTGATGTCAAGCCCGAAAGCTTCAAGACCTTGCACTGCCGTGACATATTTGCGTTTATTCCGCTCAATGCGCTTGATGAGAATTTTTGATGTTGCGCGCTGTTCCTGGGCTTTGGCTTCGGCGGATGCGGCTTTGGCGGCTTTCTTTTGGGCATCTTTTTCGGCGCGCTTTTGGGCCTCGAGGGACAGAGAGGACATGTTCTGCTCAATTGCTTCTGAAGTACACACACATATTAGCTGGTGATGCAATAATAGAGTAGAATAGGGCTCCTGAACTTGCCTTGTGAGTAAAGCTTTGCGTGCATGTCAGGATGGTGTTGTTCGAGCCATTCTTCGCACTTCTTCACCGTTCCACCGAACTCGCAGTACTATAAACAGAGATGTAGTAAGCCGTCTGTTCTGCAATAGGGATGCTCGGTATCCTACCTACTTCGGGTGGTAATGAGCAGACTACGCGCGTGAGCAAGACTGGATGGAGAAGGGCACAATGTGAGTCAAACCTCCGCAGTAGATGACCTTCTTCGGGAATTCTGACGAAGATGATGCTTCCGCCATTGTGAATGTGAATTGGTGGAAAATAGGAATACTCTTGAACTGGCTGAGAAGTAGGAGGTGTGGTGGTAAAGCTCGAGAATGCGAACTCGTTTAGTGGGGCAATCGCGGGGTCGCGAGCTTCCTTCCCTGAGCATCCCGACTACTGTATTTGACCGTACGTACGCTATTGACAGGCACCGCGAGTACGACTTTCATTATAAAGTAGACATAATCACGACAAGAGGGAAGTGCAACTTTCATCGTAAGCTCAGGAGCATGATCATGCAAAGAGAATAGCACTGGGCGCGACCAGGAATCAGACACTGCACAAGATCTGATTCAGTAACACGTAACTTTCAAACAGACGACGTGGCACAGAGGTCGCTTGAGGCAGAGTGACAATTTAAACATCAGAGCTATCCAATCTTAGGGTCTTTGATGTCGCAAAACAATATCCGTCTCGTTGTGTTCCCATCACAATCTAGTCACAGCATATGGTAACAGCTCAAGTAACTCACAAACGCAACCAACGCACACTTGATCAGAATTGATATGGGAGGTCTGAAGCTGAGACAGGACCAATGAGTATTGTACAGCCCTCCAATCTCAGTATGGCTAAGATGAGAGTTACGATCTACTGGTGCAGGACACGAAGCCCAAGGGAAACCATGTGCCCGAAACCCCAATCGCAAACACTGATAGTCGCGCTCCGTATAGTACAATGCATGCTTTTTCCCGAACTCCAGATGCACTCAGTAGAATCAGATTGCAGTCGAAAGTGGCCTCTTTACTTGTTCGCCTCGTTCTCGCGCCAGATAGCTTCAATGTGTTTCCGCTTCTCCCTGGCCACCTCCCGATTCAGCCTCGTCCGTTCGAGACGTTGAGCCCGCAGGCACATGTTGACTTTGTGTTTCGCATCGGTGCAATTTCCGAATACCTTCCACAGGAAACCGCGGGCATGGCATTCGTCGAGCGCGGCGATCACATCGGCGCAATCTGGCTAGTCAGCGGTGACCAATGCTGGAAGAGCAAGGGGCGTACTTTTGTTCTCTTCGGTATGTAAATGAGGGTGCATTTTGGTTCGCGGCTGGGGTGCGTCGGGGCGCGAAGTCGACGAGGTCGTGGAGGGAGGCGCGATCCCTTCAATCAGGAAATCACAAGATCTCGCGACCCGGCCCCGGGTCTGTGCGCCCGAGCGCTACCAATCTCGAGACCCCTCCACCATCAGCCCAAAACTCGTTGCAACACACTCTCGGCCAGAGAGTCGCTCAAAATGGCATCACAGCAGACATTGAAGAAACAGCAAGGCTCGTATACCGTTGTTCACTCGGAATTCTCGCTAATTTGTTCAGACCTCCAGACGACATATGGCAACTACAAGAATACACTACAGACTCTCGCGCAGAAGATTGGAGATATCGAGCAAGAGACGGAAGAGCACAAGTATGAATCCTGCTTTCCATCCACTGCCCTTCGATTGCTTTACCTCGTCCCATACACCGCTTATTCGTCACGAGTCATCTGTGCATTCCATTACGCATGTGGTCCCCTTCTCGGGACGCTCACCGCTTCATGAACACAGAGAATTACTCATTGCTAACAGTCCGCAGGCTCGTGCTGGAGACGTTGGAGCCACTAGATGGGGACCGGAAATGCTTCCGCATGATCCATGGAGTACTGACCGAAAGGACGGTGAAGGAGGTGGTGCCGATGCTCAAGACCACTTCTGAGGGTCTCAAGAAGACACTAGAAGAGTTGGTCAAGCAGTACAGAATCAAGCAAGATGAGATGGACTCTTGGAAGGTGAGCCAGTCATTCCAGGTTACAAAGTTTGAACGCTAATCATATTATTGTGCAGAAAAAGAACAACGTGCAGATTGTTCAACAATCACAGTAGGATGTGAAGTCGATTGAGTCTCACGGCCGGTATCACCTGCCAACAACATGGCATGAATGGTATATGGTGTAGGCACTTGAAAGCGATTAATGAGCAGGAGAAGAGGAACTGGTAGACCACAATTTCTATCCATGACAGCTCGGCCAGGATCAGAGGTAGCTAGAGGGATCTTTGGTGTGACATCAGGAGGCCATCCCACCAGAAGCATCAATGCATGAAGGCCACGGCCATCCACTTCACAAGCATGTTGTCGTCATTCTGCCGTGCCGTCGAGGATGGTGTCCTCCAGCCCGTAGCTCTAGCTAAGCATGCATGGACTATGCGTTGTTCTTGGTATCTGATGTGGCAGCCTGAAGGATTGTTCGAGAATACGGGTACTCGTTACGTTGGGCGGTAGCGCCAGGGCAACAGTTCAACCTGACATGCTCCATCAAGGCCGCGCTGACATGATTTGTGCATTTGTCGATGATGCGCCTGCGCCTGCGCCTGCCGAACCGCTCTCCAATGTCCAGATGGGTGCCATGCGGCTGGGATTCGACAAGGCTGAAGGCGGCGTGGCTCAATGGCTGCTGCAAGATGTGTTGGCGTTCAAACCAAGTCGATCGCCGCCACGCTCTGCAGCTCCTCTCCGCGAGTACGGGCAGGTAGCTCATAGGATACCGCGAGGCATAGACTGGTCCCGCGCGGCCAGCGAATGGCAATGGGAGGAGTGGTCGTGGCCAACGTCACTCCAACAGTGAGTAATTATGGAGTTGGAACAGGGCCGCAATGCATTCAATCAACAGAAGACGACGTCGAGGCAGCGATGCCGCTCTCACCACGTCGGCAGTTGGGCAGGGTGTGTCAGTGTGCTTGTGGATGACCAGGCCAACGCACGAGGCCAAAGACACCCGAGATGCAATGACAGCTAATCCCCGACCGAGCCTGCGGGCCAGCGTGCTAGGGACGCGGGCAGAGTGCGGACCCCGGCGACGCCGTCAGGCGCGGAGACTGAGGGCGTCGCTGGCCGGAGGCGTTGGGGAGCTGGTCGAGGGTGCTATGGTCGAGGCCGTCAGGCCGTGCAAGGCGACTGAAGGAGTAGGCGTTTCGCAGGCAGAGGCAAACGCGACGATAAGAGATCCAATAGGAGAAAAACAAAGCAGTCCGACTCCCAGATCCCGTCGCTGTAGGGCAGTCGAATGAGAGGGGCTGACCACCATCACCCGCATGCGCATGATCGCCCCAGCAGGGCCGGTCCCGACGTCGTCAGCGAGTCCGGGGCAGGCCGGGCAGCTGAAACGCGCAGCGCAGACGGCGAGGAGGTGCAGCGCTGCAGCCGTGATTATGGGTGTGCTCACTGCTGGAGTGAGTGGTGGAGTGGAGTGAGTGGTCCAACGGTCGCTGCGGGCCGAGCGAGGGCAGGACCGCGATGCGGCGCGGGAAGGCAAAGGGAAGGCACGTTGGGGCACGTTGGGCGGGCGCGCGCCTGCCTAAAAAATCCAGGGCATCTGACTGGAAGGCTTTTTTCGTCGCCACTCTCCCCCCGCCGCAATCATTCGCCCAGCGTCCGACATTTCCTCACCGCGCCCGCCTCTTGCGATCGCCCTCTGACTGGCTGCCATCGCCACACTCCGCGCCCGCGCCCGAGCTCCAGCAGGCTTGAGCTCGCATCCTGGTGAGCCTCCCGCGTCCCGCCGCCGAGCGGCCCCCCAATTGGCCCGTCGCGGCCTTGTTGTGCTCGTCGCGACGACGACGTGCGAAAGAAAGCATAGCTCATCAACTTAGATTGCCAACACCACACCTCGTCCTGCGCAGGCTACTCCTGCTGCTTTCAGTTCACCCCATTCCACCCGCCGCCCACTAGTTCCTGCGGCCGTCCCACCGCCCGGCGCAAAGGGTCCCACTCTACGCTGCTCTCGTGGCCGTCGCACACGGTGTCGAGCTGCCGTGACAGACGCTCCCGTTGTATGCCCCCGAGGGCCCAATCCGCCTGGTGGCTGTAGGGTAGGTGTGCTCCCCAATTGCGTCTGCAACCGTCGAGTAACCCCCCCCCCCAGCTCCGTTCACGCATCTGCAACCTGCACCCTCGCCCGCGCCCGAGCCCGCCCTTGCGCACGCCGACCTCTCCCTCGCAAAGAGTCGGTAGGTTGGCCCGCTCCTGCGTTCAGCGCTGCATGCCGCTAACCGCTTCTACCGGTCAGACACATCAGTTACACACTGGTTGCATACTGGGCCGCCAAGCCATAGCAGCAGCTCCCACTGACGTGGACGCCAGCGAATAACTGAGGAGAGCGCCAGCGCACACAGGCTGTCGAAGCAGGTCTTCCGCCCTGCAGGCGACCGATTAAACATGTCTTCCACCCCCCCAAAGAAGGAGGGCGTGGAACCTGGAGCCCAGTCGCCTGACGATTCAGAGACGCATATGGAAAGAGACGCTCAGGACACACAAGCGCAAGGCGGGTACGAATTCGAAGTCAAAGAGCAAGACCGATGGCTTCCAATCGCCAATGGTACGTCTTCTTTCTTTGCCCTCTCGTTCGTTTTGATTTGCGCGTCGCTTTGCCCGCAGCTGCACGTCGACGGATTGCTGCCACTCGGCGCTGCTGGATACGCACGTCTTGCAAGAGCGCGTCTCCGCGTCGAATCACGGCCCGCTGCTTTGCTCCTCGCGAGCCTGTCAAGTTTCTGTGCCCCTGGAAAACGGCCGCCCTGCGTCCGGCGTCATGTCCTCCCCCTCCCCCCCGTTGTCCCCGTCGCCGCCACAGGATACCCCCAAGAGCGCAGCCAGCAATGTAATCTCTGATGCTAACATTCGCAATTTTGCTCCAGTCGCCCGAATCATGAAGATGGCGCTGCCCGACAACGCCAAAATCGCAAAAGAGGCCAAGGAGTGCATGCAGGAATGCGTCAGCGAGTTCATCTCGTTCATCACCAGCGAGGGTGAGTTGCATATTGGACAGATCGCGTGCCCTGCTGATAACCGGCCTACAGCCTCCGAAAAATGCCAGCAGGAGAAGCGCAAGACTGTCAATGGGGAGGACATCCTTTTCGCTATGACTTCTCTTGGCTTCGAGAACTATGCCGAAGCCTTGAAAATCTATCTGTCCCGTTATCGCGAGGTAAGCTGCAAGACTCTCATTTCCCCTGTTTCCCCTCTCCTTTGTTGCCTCAACTTGGCGAAGACATTTATCTGAACTATTGGTATTGATTGGTGGCACGAGACCCTCCTCGCAAATCAGAACAAACCACCTACCGGGGGGTTCAATGCAGGCGGGACCAGCGGGGCCAACGCAGGTTCCAATACCGCCGGCGGGGGTGCTTTCCAGGGCGAGAATCCCCAGCACAACAACGTACTGAGCGGCGACACCGAGATGGGCGAAAACGACGGCACCACTTTCGGGTACACGGTGCACAACGGGAACGGCTCCGCCGATTTCTAAACGCCGTGCCGAGCCCAGGAGGCCACGTTGTGGGAAACAGGTGGAGTCGAGATTGGGCGCTGGCCTCCTGGCGGCATATTGGTCACCGGAAACGAAGAAGACTGCGTGGGGGAGGCGAGTGAGGGAATTGTGTGGGGTTCAGACTGTATGGGCGAGAATAATTAGTGCACGCTGCCAAGTCGATCAACTTGGGAACAGATTCAAAAGGAGGAGAGCATATGGAGTAATCATTGTAGGCCAGCTCGTTGTACTAGTGCCACACACATGGTGTACGGTCGCTCAAGTGTCGGGTGGGTGCATGGGACGATTATGCGAGGGTAACGGGAATGGTTATGGAGTTCACTTTCTCGACATCTCTTTCATGTGGATTTTAGATTTCTCCACTGCCCACGCAAAACCATGCAACACTGTGCTTACTCTCTTGGAATGATGCGCGACTCATAGCCACTGTGCCACGATCTCAAAATGTCCCAACGAGACTGATTTGTGTGATCTGTGGAGCCCCACGTGTCTGAACGGCATGGATACTGTGTGTATAAAGACTATGTGGAGATCGACAGCTACACAATTACCGTGCGAGAGATAGACCTCGTGGTTCATGTACCATTCCGTTGCAGGCCTTGACGAGATGGACGTAATTGGGTTATTTAAGTTGATGATCAATGCCTCGTAATTCGGGGCTCCGCTGTATATATTGCTTTGCAATCGATTATAATTCATGAATGTGAGGGAAGATGATGCACCAAAAAAACACTACGTAGACTGATGTATGGTCTGGAGGCGTAAGTGATGACTGGAGGGGTGCTAGGTTGCCTGGTGAAAGTCGCGTCGCGACGCGTCGCCTGGACGACTCCGCTCGAGGAGTCACTGCGACCACACGACAATTAAAAGTGTACTGTATCAATTTTAGAATTCATACCCATATTTATCGAGTATCTTATGATGGTCTAGTGGTATGAAGCATAAACACATCGTTACCGAATGTCTAAATCCCTTGAACATCTCAATGCAGATGCGTCATGATAGGATGAAGCTTACAAGGGGCATGTGTTCGAACCCAACGCTTCCCACCTTAAAAATAGACCGGAGGAGCTCGTTCTTTTTTTTCCCCCCTTAATATCCACTGGAACAGTCATAATAACTGTACAAGGGCATACCATTTAAATAGACCAGAGCCACTGTCAATGACCATTGACGATAGATATGACCGCATGATGAGCTTCACGATGGAGTTCCCTGTTCCTTCCTCTTCCTGGCGATCAGTTCGCTCAGCGGAACATCATCTTCTTCATCGTAAAATTCAGCATCTTCATCCACGCCGAAATCTCTCAGCCTCTCTCCTTCGGAGTTCCTCCAGCCCTCTTCGCCACTATGCTCGCCATCTTCACCCTCATCATCCTCATACCCATCATACGCGTCGTATGCATCCTCCTCTAGCCCCCCCTTCTCCTTCACCACCCTAGCCTCGAGGCGATCTGCGAACGGCTTTCGCCGCCTCACAGCGTCTCTCTCCTGCCTCTCTCGAAACGCCGCCACCGTCTCTTCATTACTAAGTCCTTCATCCAGATACGTAAACGCCTCGGCGTCCCGATCGAACCCCTTGGGCATCTTCCTCGTCAGCCGATCCGGGTCTGGCGGCGGCCACGTCGCGCCCCTCTCCTCGAACCCATTCGTCTCGAACTCCAGCCCGCCCTCAACACCCAACGTCTTCGCAAACGGCCAAAACCACGCTAGGACGTTGGCCGTACCCATGCCCTGCTTGAAATTCGCCCAGATGCCGATGTCATAGGGGAACTCCTGGTGCGCGATGCGCATCTTGACACCATCGGGACCGTCGAGGTAGCCGCCGAAGAAGCGGGCGCGGCGCACGAGGGTGCGGTGGCGCTCGATTTCCCAGCCCTCGATGGTTGTCGTGTTGACGGCGAGACACCAGATGTTGCGGATGAGGAGGATGGAGAGAACGAAGAGAGTCGCGGTGTTGGTCAGGGTCAGCAAGAAGAGGTGCGCGAGTTGGAGCGCAGAAGGGCCGAGGTAGGCGGGAAGATGGCGGTCTGACCAGATGAGGGAGAGTCGTGGGTATAGGAGGTTGAAGAGGTAGAGCATCGAGGTGCAGGCGTAGAAGAGGAAACGAATGAAGTGGGGAAAGGTAGTGTGGGAGACGCAGTTTGTGGTCCAGGGGCAGTGGTGGTCCATTTTGGGTATGCATCTGGGGGTGTTAGATGTGAGTTCCGAGAAGAGTTTTCGAGAGAAGGCTGGAAGGTATAATGATACCCAAGACATCTCTTCATGTGTAATAATAGAAACGAGACACAGAGTACTATTCCTCGGATATCTTGTCGAAGCTCCTTTAATCTTACCTCTTGCATTCTTTACAATGATGTGCCCTCGGCGGTTTGATAGCCTCACACTTTCGACACCACCTCTGCCGCCCCTGCCTCCCATCTTCGACTATCTCTTTCTGGCCCGTTCTCGGAATCCGCCCCGGATCCGCAATCACCGACCTTGTGTAGCACACCAGCAAACACACCAACAGCACATTAAACCGAATCAACTCATCTTTGGTCAGCGGACCGGGCTCCAGAAACAGCAAAAGCAATTGCGAAGTGTATGACAAGAAGAAAATCAGCGCATACACGGATGGCACGGCGAGAGCGGAGAGTTCCATAGGGGTTTTCGTGGGGATGCCAGACGGAAGCGTCGGTTGTCGTTGGCGTGAAACGCGAAATGCGAATGCACGTGACTTAGTTTGACGACCTCTTATTGTCTTACATGGTCTCATAGGCGATTGGCCCGCCGACAATTCCATCCAAAAACCTGCCAACTACAACAGGAGTTCAACTTACTCCGCTCCATTGTCTTACCGATGTGATGGCAAGAATTGAGCTGCTATTTGCGCTTCTCATCCCGACGGCCGTGTTGGTCCATCTGCTCGCTTCGCCCTACACAAAGGTCGAGGAGTCGTTCAATATCCAAGCCGTTCACGATATCCTGGTCCATGGGATTCCGAGTGGAAATGCTGCGCAGTTCTTCACGGCCAACTACGACCATGTGTCGTTTCCAGGATCGGTGCCGAGAACCTTTGCTGGGGCTTTGATTCTCTCGGGGTTGTCGAGGCCGTTTGTAGGGTGGTTGGTTGGGTCTGGGGCCGACGTGCAGCTTCTCGGTGAGCTAAGACTCCGTATCATACATGAAAAGAGGAACTAACTCCATCCTTCAGTTCGAGCTGTTCTTGGATTGTCAAATGCAGCAGCGCTGATGTGGTTTACGTCGAGTGTCAAGCAAGCTTTTGGACCGGGTGCTGCAATATGGTATGCCCTGTTCCAGGCTAGCCAGTTTCATGTCATATACTATGCATCGCGAACACTACCGAACATGTTTGCTTTTGTATTCAGTGAGTTCTCTCACGCCATGGCAGAGGGATATCTAACAATTCAAGGTACAATCGCCCTCCGCAGCCTCCTCAAGGCCTACGCAACCCCCTGGAGTTCTACAGCCGCCCCAACCGGGTACCGTCTCTGTCTCTATCTCTTGACCTTCTCTGGCGTTGTATTCCGCTCAGAACTCGCCATCCTCGTAGTAACCATCACCACCTATCTGTTCCTCACCCGCCGAATTTCCCTCACCAATATCATCATCCCTGCTGGCTTTAGCGGCCTGCTCGTCGGCCTCCTCTGCACCATTCCCATCGACTCCTTCTTCTGGCAATCTTTCCCCCTGTGGCCCGAGTGGACTGGTTTCTACTACAACACCCTTCAAGGCCATTCCGCAGACTGGGGCGTCTCACCATGGCACTTCTACTTCTCCAACGCCCTCCCACGCCTCATGCTGAACCCACTTACCTACACCCTCTGCATCCCGCTCTCCATGCTCAACCCCGCAACCCGCAGACTGAGCCTGGACATCTCAGTCCCGCTCCTCGCCTTCACAACCCTCTACTCGCTGCTCCCACACAAAGAATGGCGCTTTATAATTTACGTCATCCCCGGCCTCACTGCCGTCGCCGGAGCCGGCGCCTCCTGGATCTTCACACGGCGTTCAAAGTCGGCGCTCTACGCCCTCGCGTCCCTCGCCCTCACCGCCTCGGTCTTGCTCTCGTTCGCTGCGTCCACAGCCCTCCTCGCCATCTCCTCCCTCAACTACCCCGGCGGCACCGCACTGCACGTCCTGCACACCTATGTCCCACACCCGCCAAACGCGCATTTCAGGGTGCACTTCGACAACCTGGCCTGTCAGACGGGCGTGTCGCGCTTCCTGGAGAAGCACGAGGGGCCGCAGACCATTGTGGACGTACTGGAGGCGCAGGATGTCGTGGCGCAAAGGGCGTGGACGTACGACAAGACCGAGGATCCGGAGAGATTGTTGGATCCGCTGTTTTGGGGCGAGTTTGATTATGTGTTGGCGGAGAGGCCGGAGAAGGTTATTGGGAAGTGGGATGTCGTGGGGGTTGTGTATGGGTTTGGCGGGGTGAGGGTGCTGAAGCCTGGGGATGAGAGGAGTGCGGCGGGCAAGAGGGGGGTGGTGGATGGTGCGATGCAGGATGGTATCGAGGAAAAGATTGCTAGGAGTTGGAAGACGTTGGAAGGCTTGTTGAGGGACACGGTTTTGAGAGGGTGGTGGGTAGAAGTTAGTATGGTGCCAAAGATTAATATTTTGGCAAACCGATTGAACGTTCAGGGCGGTGGATAGGTATGTGAATCAGGGTATCATGTGGTATCATTTTTGTTTGGTCTAGATAGAAAAGGCTGCTGGCCTCGCGTCATCATAGTCCTCATCCTCTTCATCCTGCTCCTGAGCCTCTTCCCGTCGAGACATTGGACTCTCATGAGGGCTGGTCCTCATAGGCGTGGTGCCGATGCTTTCTAAACCTCGCTCAAGGATTGGGGTGGCCCCAAGAGGGGTGGTACCGATGCTGTTTAGACCCCGCTCGACGACAAGCTGGTCACCTGTTCCATTCGCTGGAATGGCAGGCATGCCAGATTCTATTCTGAGCTTCTCATATCTCTCTCCAGCCACCTCAAGCTGCTTTTGTATGTACTTCTGCCTGTCGTTGATACGTTCCTTTTCGTCCTTGATCTCTTCAAGTTGTTTGAGGATCTGCTCCTTCCTGAACTCTTTTGCGGCAATCTCCGCGTCCTGTAGCGCCAGTATCTCGTCCATGGTGGGCACTGGGATTATCTTGGGCGGCTGCCTCGCCGAGCTTTTAACCTCAACTGGCTTCTTTCCATGAGTACCTGCCCGAGTCTGAGCTTCCTCGTAAGCGGCATTTCGTTCGGCTTCTGAGTCGTCCGACCCGTCATCATCTGAGCCTTCTGCGTCGGCAATGAGATCTGCCATTTCAGCTCGGCGCTTCTTTGCTGCCTCGCGCTCTGCCCTTCGACCTAGGGCAAGGCGGCCGTCCTCAGTAAAATCTTCGAAGCCTTCTGCCATATCCTCGTCCTCATGGATAAGACGGGTTTCTCCCCACTTGTCCTTTGGTCGCAGTGATATCTCGTTCCTATTTGGCCGGAACTCGTCGTCGTCCATGTTGAGATCCTCGTCTTCTTCCTCATCCCCAGAAATTCCTGCGTTCTTTTCCCTGGCTTCCCTGGCCGCGCGTGCCCGCCGTGCTTTCTTCTCCATGATCTCGGCGGCTGTTGGTATTGCCGAGGGCGCGTCTGGGGAGAGCCGAGCAGAAGAGCCGAATTTTGATGATATATCCAACTCTTGGGAGGCCTTGTCATAGTCATCAACCGGAACCAAGTCTAGGTCTTTCGGTGTTGAAGGGGTAGAATCGCGAAGCTCCGCAAGATGGTCTTTGCTATAAGACGGCCGGTCATCGTCAAGATCACGGCGTGATGATTCTGAGATAAGTGGTGACCTCGCCCGCTTTTCAGCATTCTTCTCCATAACCAAGCGACTGAGGTTGGTCTTCTTGGGCGTGACGACGGCACTGTCGCTGGACTCGTCCGCATCGTTTCCGGAGGCATCATCAGGCCCAAAGGATATCCTCAAAGATGAGCGCTTCTTGTTTTTGCCGAAGATGGGTCTCTTGACTACAGATTCTGCGCGCTCAGTCAGCGATAATTCCCTAAAAGCGTCAGACAAAGCTGGCATGGACAATTCTGGCGGCAACTGACCTGGCTGTGCTTGTGGAGTACCACTTCGAGAGCTGTCGGCGCTGTTCTCTGCATCGTCGTTGTCGCTAGCAATCCTGCGCGGAACACGGTTGGATCCTGATCGTTTCATTGTGCTGTGTCCCCTGTCTCGTCGCGTGGTGAGTGAAGGTCGACTTGAGGTACCGCGAAACCATTGATAGTCGCATAGACCAAAACGCCAAGGCCAGGCAGAGCTCAGAAATTCAACTCCGCAAGCTATTCCGCCATTTCACGGCGCGCCCACTCCACGGATCACCAGTACGGCACCTCACGATCCGCAAACATGCCGCAAGCTCAACCAGAATTGAAGAAGGGAAGTCCCGAACGCCGCCATAAACCCAAGGCTAACTTGATGAAGTACTTGGAGAAGCGAGTCCTCGTCCAGCTCAATGGAAGCCGCAAGGTTCAAGGTACGCTCCGAGGTTACGATGTACGCATCCCCCACGCCTACTCTGCGACAGTAAATGAATCCTTTCTTAGGTCTACCTGAACGTTGTCCTCGACGACGCTCTCGAGGAGAAGCCTGGTGGCGAGAGGGTCCGCATCGGCATGGTAGTCATTCGAGGCAACGCCGTGGTCATGCTTGAGGTACACCTTTCGCTGTTTCCCTCTACATTGAACAAATACTGAGTTTGCACAGGCTCTCGATCGTATCGGCTCTGACCACCAGCACCATGGTGGCCGTTAGGTCCCCCGCGATACGAACGAACTTCACCAATGACCGCTTGGCAATTTGTGGTGGAACAAGCACAATGGAGAATCTGCCCGACTAGGCTGTCTAGTTACTAGGTGCTCGGTATCTACATGTCGGTCAATTTTCACGAAATCGTGGCACGGCGTTTGGGAAATTTTCTTTAGGGTAATCCCCCCATCCTCCAAGAGTCTGCGAGACTCCGAACCCGTCCACTGCATTAACAATAGGTTGACAACCTTCACCAACTGGTTAACCACGCGATACCATTGCAATGGGGTTATGACCTAGACGGTCACATCAAAAGGCTACATGATACCATAGCGTGCTTAGAGGCTACATACACATCCAACTTCGCCCACTCATAATCGTGCCCTCTCGTGTGTCTTCTTGTACTCTTGCACCAAGTCCCAGGCTATCTCCGCGCATGGCTTCATCATTTCGCCATAGGCCTTCGCATTTGCGCTACTCGCCTGCCTCAGAGCGTACCGCGCCGCAATACCTTGCATGATCACAGCCCCTCTATACGCCCCGAAAGCGTCTCCCCATGTCATGTCTGGCTTCGGGTCCCAGCCAGCCGTCTCCGCGTACCAAGCCAGACACTGCTCCCTTGACGGCAGACCGGGGGTTGCACCCTCCTGAAACGAAGTGTTTGCACGACCGATGCTCATGGCCTTCTTTGATGTGGCCGTTACATATGACGCGAGAAGGTTGGTCAGGTCGGACAAAGGGTGCCCGATTGTAGACATTTCCCAATCGATAATGCCAATGACGCGGGGTTCGGTCTTGTGGAAGACGACATTATCTATCTTGTAGTCGCCGTGCACGAAGCTCATGCGATCCTTGGGTTGCGGTTGAGCATCTGAAAAGAAAGCTACCATGTCATCTTGGTGTGGGATCTTGCCGACGGGGATCTTGGTGTCCTTGTCTTTGGCTGCTGCTTGCGATTGGGTGATGGTGTCGAAAGTGGCAATCTGGCGGTCGTAGAAACCCGTGTGCTTGCCGTAGTCCTCTAGTGCGACGGCCTTTGGGTCGACACGATGGAATTTGGCAAGAGTGGTCACGGCGGAGTGCCACCTACTTGTATCAGTCGAGTCGATAGCGGAGGGTTGTACGGAGTACCTACATCTTCGTTCGCTCCCCAGGGGTGACGCCGGGTATGGCAGGGTCCTCGAATATCCGCCCATCCAGGAAGCTCATTATGTAGAAATCAGTCCCAACAACCTTGTCGTCTTGACACAGACATAGCGCTTTTGGTACTGGGACGTCTGTGTTCTCCAGTGCATGGATGATGCGGTATTCTCTGTCGACTCTGTGTGCGGACTTGGAGAGCAGCTTCCCCGGCGGCTTCTTTCGCATCACATATTTCCTGCCCTTCTTGTCGGTCAGTTGGTATGTAGGATTCGACTGTCCATAGCCAAACTGCGTGCGTCAGTAGCTGTTGCGCAGGAAGGGGTAGCTTGGAGCTTTGGCACCTGCTTGACGTCAATCGGAAGCGTGATGTCGGGAACATTGGATGCGATGTAGCGCTCTAATGAGCTAATATCTATGGGCTGTCGAACTGCACCAGCCATTGTGAGGGTGTTGACCTGCGAGCAACCGCATAGCGGTGCCGCGGTTTTGTGAGAGGTGAACGAGGCTGCGGGAAACCCTCGCCGAGTCGCCGTGCCGAGGCAGTTGACTTCCGAGTGGGGGAGGTAATTAGGAGGGGCATAATCCCCCTCAGTACGGAGTGTTCAGATGAAAGCTCATGTTTGCCACTTTCCTGACGCCTGGTAATCTGTCCAATCTAGAAACTGGAGTTGGTTGCGGCTGTGATGCAGGATGGCAAATCAACATAGTGCTGCTGCCCCAAGCCCCTACACGAGATAACGAGGTTGTGGGCAGTATGCTCGTCGCAACTTCGATTCATCCTAAAATAGTTATACTGACTTGCCGTCATCTGATGTTACTCCCGAGGTTCAGAAGATGGACTTTGGAAAGCCGGCACCCACGTGACAGCGCGACTTGTGTTACGGCAGTGCAGTGGTCGAAGTCCATGGACAATGGCATGCTTGCCGTCGGCTTCGTGTCCGAGATGACACGGAAGCACGGTCGTCCCTGCGGTGCCACGGCGGGGTGCGGCCGTTGGAGGCGCGTTGTACAAAGGTAATTACAAGCACAGGGTGTGTGGGCACTGGGCGTGGGCACTGGGCGTAGGCGTGGGCGTAAACAGAGCAGGAGGCTTTGGGCAGCCATTGGTTTCTGTGGCAGCACGTCCGCCTCCAACCCGTCCGCTCCCTACTACCCCTGCACAAGCGCGCTTTGCTTGGCTGGGGAGCCATCTCCAATCCACCCCGGACGTGTAACAACCGTCTCACATCGGCGCAACAATAATAACACAAACAGGTACCTTGTATCCCCCAAGGCACCCGAAACCAAGCCATGTCCCTCCAGACGCCCAAGCGGCTCAACCCGCCGCGTCCCTCACTCAACAACATCGCGTCCTCGCCCAATTTGTCGCTCGCTGCCAGCACCGCAACCGCAATCGCGAGAAAGGCTTCACTAAACGCGCTGATAGGTGGCACCACTCCTCCATCGAACAAAATGGGCAGCGACGGCCAGGGTATCGAAGTTGGTGACACCGTCGACGTTCCCGGGGGCATGCATGGCACTGTCAAATTCATCGGGAGCGTACGTGGCAAGAAGGGCGTGTTTGCAGGCGTCGAGTTGAGCAGAGAGTACGCACCGCGAGGGAAGAACGATGGAGACGTAGACGGGTACGTGAAGAGAGGCCCCAAGGTTGCGATTCCGAGGCAGGCACTGAAGGCATCTCCCATACGACGCTATGCGACCGCTCTGTTCGCCCGCTGTTCCCCTGAGCGCTGCGAAATCTTGCCCCGGTCGCAATCTGGGCCTCAGCATTTCTTTCACCTCTGCTGACGTCCCCTAGAACACGATATTTTACCACGAGTGTCCCCGGCTCCGGCATCTTCTTGCCCATACACCGAGCTACGAAACGTGCATCGGCGACTCTCTCGTCCGATACCTTCCCTCCTACGCCTACGACCCCGTCGTTCGCCGCTTTCAGTTTGTCCACTACAGACAAGCCTAGTTTCAGCCCTGATACACCCTCAATACCCAAGTTTTCGCAATCCGTAGGGCCAGGAGCTCGTGCCCCTAGCCCTGTCTTCAAGGCCAAAGGCAGACCTTCGTTACCCAGGCCTGAGTCGCCATTTCGGAAGCAGCCGAATCTGGCTCCCACGCCTGGTAGAAATGCACCCGCAACACCCGGCGCATTCTCAAAGAGCGCGATTGGACCTCCAAGGTTCAATAGCCCAGGACCGAAAACCGGAGTGTTCCAGAAGCCACGGACTCCAGGCCCGCCGAGGCCGTATTCGAGGAACAATTCTCGACTTGGACAGCATGACACAATCGACGAGGATGCCGAAACCACCCCAACCGGCGTAGCGCGTGTGAGCAATAGCTCAACGACAATCTTCAAGGGGCGGCGCCCTGCGTCCAACGAGGCAGACGAGGAGGTCCAACGGCTCAAGAGAATGCTTGAAGAGCGTGACAAGCAACTGAAAGAACAGGCAGCGTCCCTGGCGGACATGGAAACAAGCTTGGCCGAAATCCAGAATTTGATACCCGAGGATGGACTGGACCTTGGCCCGTCCCGGGGCAGTGGAAGTGAGACAAATGACATTGCACAGTTGCGCGCCCTCCTTCGAGAGAAGAATGAGAAGATATCGATGCTGACTGCAGAATTCGACAATCACAGGGCAGACTTCCGGAGTACGATAGACACCCTGGAGATGGCGAGCACAGAAACAGAGCGTGTGTATGAAAGGAAGGTTGAAGAACTGCAGGCCGAACTTCGAGAATTCCAGGACCGAGGAGAAGATGTCGAGAGTGTAGCACGGCAGCTGAAGCAACTGGAAGAACTTGTTCAGGAGCTTGAGGAAGGTCTTGAGGATGCGAGGCGCGGTGAGGCGGAAGCTCGAGGCGAGGTCGAGTTCTTGCGAGGAGAAGTGGAACGTGGTCGATCAGAGCTGCGAAGAGAGCGTGAGAAAGCTGCCGCCGCATTGAAAGGTGCCGGTGCCATGGTGGACGCCCCCATGAGTCCCGGGATACGCGAAGTGGAGCAACGAGACGATGAGATTCGTGGACTGAAAGCGATCATACATTCTTTGTCCTCTGGTGGTGAAGACCACGGGCGTTCACCCCTGCAACGCTCCCAGTCCGCTGCATCACCAGAGGAGCTCAAGTCTGTGCAGTCAAAAGCAGATCGTCTTGAGCGAGAGAAGGAGGAACTGCGTGGTCTCGTCGAGCGCAAAGCGTACCGCGAAGAGGAGCTTGAGCGCGAGATCGAAAAATTGAAGAACCAGGTGGGAGCCCAGGAGAAACACGAGAGCATTATCAGCAATGGTCAATCAGAACGAACCGCAACCCAAGACCGACGCTCTTCTGGCCGGGACTCCAAGGGCACAGTAGTCAGCTGGAGAGGATCGCCGACATTGGCAAGGCACGATGCCCCGTCTACACTGGAACCTATGATGGAATCTGACGGCCACTCGTCCGCGGACGGAAGCGTTTTGTGGTGCGAGATATGTGAAACCGGAGGCCACGACATCCTGAACTGCTCTGCGATGGGCGGTGACGCGATTTCGAAGGGTCAGGACAGCAGCAGGCGCGATGGCAAAGAGGTAGACATCGGAGGCCTCAGGAATCTCTCGGTTTCCTCGGACACTCTACGACCATCGGCCCTTACTCCAACAAAGTCTCCAGGCAATGCGCCGACTGCCCCGCTCCCACCTCCTTTTGATGCTTCTCTTGTCCCACCGAAGGGAGCTGCCATCGCCGACCCAGACAAGTGGTGCGCTCTATGCGAGAACGAAGGACATGATGTCACGGCCTGTCCTAATGAAGATGCATTCTAATCTGGTTAATGAAAGTTTTCAGCGATGATATCCACTGTGGCTAAATTGGGCTGGAGTTGGGTGGTATAGAGCTATTGCATAATAATATCTTGAATTTCACCTTTGATTGTTCTGTTTTGTTCCTGGCAGAAGGTAGTGTGCACCAAATACACCACCATATTGAGAAAGGAATGTTTAGTCGACTTAGATGCCAATGAGGCTGGCTGATGCACCCGTAGATTTGAGTGCATCGTGTACCCGAATTCTGAGGTTCTTCACCAACTGAGCAGTGATCCTTAGGCTTTAACTCGGAAGGTATATGCTCTGCTACGAGATAATCATACATCAAGGACAACTGCCTATGCTATAGTGTTGCCCTGTATAGCGTAAGCATGCATTCGTTAGCTCCTAGTCATCTCAGGCCGTATATATAGACGCCCTCGGAGCCTGCCTCCTACAATCAACGCAGTTCCTCATTCCTCACCGCTACTACCTGACAGTTATGAGCCCGGCTATCGCTTTCTAGGCTGCGTTCACCCCTCTATTTGTACGCCTTATTTCGTCTATTAAGTTTGCCATCTGGGCGACGGAGATACTGTCGAAACAGTACCGCCGCGATGACGACTACGACCACGACGACTGATCACGACCTTTTGATCACGAAGGCTACGGTTATCCTCG